>LS486687.1:251252-267152 GCA_900490705.1 Pristionchus arcanus
AAGAGAGAGAGAGGGGGGGGGGAGATCAGAGGAAGATGAGATGGGGTGACAGCAGTTGTTATCCCGACGGAGGGACGAGATTGAGAGAGGAGAAGGAGGAGGATGGCAGATCGATAACACGATATTTATTGATTTTTATTATTGGGGACTTTGACCCGTACTAGATCATTCGGTTTGGAATGGGTCAGAAAAGATGATTGTGAGGGTGTGAGTTCAGTAGAGATTATGTAGATGAGGATTAAAATGGAGAGACTGGTGTTTGTTACGGAATGTGTCCATGAATACAATTGGAGAAGTGATCAAAATCGTTTGGGCGAATGCATCGATGGTTTCGTGTTTCAAAGGGACCGCATAGATCCAAGATGCATAGTTTGATGATACTTATTTTCTTGGTCATTACTCCATCTTTATACGCCTCATAAGGAAGGCATTTTGGATGGAATGAGAAAGACGAAAAGGAGGGAAGAGGAAGAATGGATGAAGCGTATAGAGAGAACCCCTGAGGGTATCAAGTTGGTCATGAATATATGAGTGCATCATGTATTCCATTTCCGATGTCTTTCTCCTTGAATAGATTGGATGTCACTAGATTGATGTGTTCACTCCTCCGTATCCGATTGAATCAGATGAATCTTCTTGTCAAGTCTCCGCAAGAAATCATGGATCACTTGGATGAAATGAGAAAGAGAAGTGGATAGAATGAGAAGGAAAGGATGAAAGTGCATCCATCATTTCTCCCTTTTCCTTTCCCACTTCTTCCCTCTCGTTTTTTCGCCTCCTCATTCCTTCTCCATGCCTTGCCTTCTCTCTCTATCCTCATTCTGCTCCTCTTCAAACTCTTTATCTCTCAACTCTTATCATTCCTTCTAACAATCTCTTCCTCTCTCGCATGTAGACACTACTCATTCATCTAAGTCGAGAGAGGAGGCAAAGAGTGCCTGCGGAGAAATGAGCGAGGGACTGAGGGGAGAAGCCAGAAGGAGGTGGATTGTAATCATGGAAGATGACGTCGTCAGATGGTAAAACATAGAATGGAGGGGAAGAAGAGGAGTTCGGATGGAAGATCTCGACCATTCGATATTCAAATAGTAGTAACTTTGTTCACTCACTCGAGTCAATCGAGTTAGAGACGTCCGTTGAGTTGATCAACGTGAAAGAATGAAGGAAATGTAGAGGAAGAAGAGCTGTGAATGTAGAAGGAGAAGAGTCACTTCCCCCTCTCTCTCCCTCCTCTCCTTTCCACCCACAAGTCCTTCTATCCACTATCCATGCATTCCTTCCTCCTCTTCCTTGCCCACTTGGCCCGCCTGAATTCGGTTGCAGAAAAGTGAGAAGAGGGGGAAGGACTTGAGTTATGACGACAGCAGAAGAGAGGGAGGGAGGAGCACTGAAGGGGGCAGATGAACCCTTGAGATGGATTGGGGATGGGGGAGGATCAGAGATCGGAATGAGACAAGTTATTATGGGAGGGATGGATGGAGGTCAGTAGACGATGGAAGGAAAGGATGGAGGGAGGGGACGGAGATCATCTCGGGTTTCAGTCCCCACTCTCTCTCTACCGTCTCCCTTCCCTCTCCCCCTCTCTCTAGCCTCCTCTCCATTCCATTCCTTCCCCACTCTATCCATCCCATCTATTCGAATTCCCATACCAGATAGAGTCACAATGGGCCTCGAGGCACAAGGAAAACGACGACGGAAAAGAGGGAAAGAGGAAAAACTAAAGGGGAGAAAATCAGGGATCGTATAGGGGGGAGAAAATTGATTGAGAGATGGAAGATTACGGTATTCATGATGTTCGTTGCAGGACGTGACACTGGTTATTCTGCTCGTATCTGCCATTGTTTCACTCGCCCTCTCGTTCTACCGACCGCCCGATAATGAAGGTACGGTATTTTTTCATTTAATTTTTTTAAAAATAAAGCTAGACTAGTTGATTTTATGATCTTGTGGAGGCGGCGTGGGCGATTATCTTGTTCTCCTCTCACGTCAATCGGCCGTCGTCCTATAAAAGAGAGCCCCGTTTCCCATTCTGGGATTTGGACGAGGGGATAAGGAATTAATCGAGTGCTGTTTCGTCGTAGAAGAGAGAGAGAGAGAGAGAGAGAGAAGGGAGTGAAGGGAGTGAAGGAGGAGAGGGGAAGGGAAGGACGGAGAGATTAGATGAGAGAAAGAACGTGCAGACGAATGAAGAAGCAGCTCCTCCCTCTTCCCCCCTCTCATTCGGCCCATTTCGACCTTTGACGGATTAATCGAGCCACTATCTGGTGATGAGAAAATAGTGGAGGAAGGAGATGAGATGAGGGGGTGAAGGAGTGAAGTTGAGAGATGAAATGGAAATGTAATTGTGGCCCCTTTTCAGTAGCTGGAGCTGATGATTCGGAACACGATGCGGGATGGATTGAAGGAGTCGCCATTCTGGTAAGAATTCCGGATCTAAAAAAGAATTTAAAATATTTTATCGCAGATCTCCGTTTGTGTCGTCGTATTGGTAACCGCCCTCAATGATTTCACCAAGGAAAGACAGTTCAGAGGTTAGTTGAGAGTGATGAACCACCGGAAAAACTGTGATTTCATAGTGTTAATCGTTCCACTACAGGTCTGCAAGCAAAGATCGAGACTGAGCATCGCTTCGCCGTCATTCGAGGTGGCCAGTCCATCCAGATTGTCGTCAATGAACTCGTCGTCGGAGATATCGCCCAGATCAAATACGGTATGTATCCACTTGTCTATCGACTACTGACATATTTGGATGAACTAAATAGGAATGTAATGGATTACAGGAGATCTTCTGCCTGCCGATGGAGTGCTCATTCAATCGAATGATCTCAAGATTGACGAGTCATCTCTCACGGGAGAATCGGATCAGATCAAGAAATCACCCGAACACGATCCAATTATTATGTCTGGAACTCATGTTATGGAAGGATCTGGAAAGGTATGAAATGAACTTGAGGATTGAAGCTACACAGGGGAAATGTGTTCCAGAGCTAAATGTCATGATAGTTAGAGGTATATCAGCTAAATAATAATATAATAATTCAGATGCTGGTATGCGCAGTGGGAGTGAACTCTCAGACGGGTATCATCATGACTCTCCTTGGTGCAGCTAGATCTGTTGCCGAAGAAGAGAGAAAGGCTGCCAAGAGAGAAGGTACGTAATCCCCCCCCCCTCCTCCTCCTTGGCTCCTCTTCTTTACCTTCCTCCCTCCTTTACCCAGATTACTCGATCGACAGACTTATTGCCTTTGAGATTGAGATTCGGACTGGATTGGTTACGAGAGAGATTAGATTCAGTGATGTCCCGCTTTGTCAGATTACCGTAATACCGCCTAATCCAATCAGTTGTCGATACTTAGTGAGTGTGTCGCTTCCTATCTAATTTCCTCACCACTTGGTTACGGTAGCACGCGAGTGAGATGAGTGCAGCAGCAGCCAATTGAATGCTTCCCTGATACTACAGTAACCCTCCTGACTCTGACTAACTAACCCGGGCACCTGTTTGATGGTGGTGGTAGACTAGGAGACCTCCCCCTCTCCCTTTCATTCCCTCCTCACTCTTTCATTTCTTCCCCTAACCATGCTGATACAGAACGTCGAACCCGATCGAAGAGCAAATCTGGCCCCGTTGGTAAGGGAAAAGAGGAATGAGGCACGATGAAATGTCGTTATCTATCTTGTGATCTCTCTTTCTTCATCTTTTGCAATATCCCTTCCCCCACTTCTTCTACTTTACCACCCACCTTCTCCCGATCCAAGCTATGATTGAACACAACCCCCTTTCCTACTTCCATGAGCACTCAAAAATAAAGAAAAGAAGTAATTGAGTTGAATAGCGCAGTTGTAGTATAGAAGAAGTCTCAGTTTTGTACACGTTCTCTTCTCTAATTAATTCCTTCTTATCTATCGATCTTTTATCGATTGTCCGTTCTCTTCCAATTTCGTCTTTGTCTCAGTTTATCTCAAAGGGGCTTTTCAGTTTAGGGTTACGGTACGTACGAAATAACATTCTTTAGATAACTAGTCAAATAAATTAAAGCATGTGAATTAACAGGCTGCTCCGTGTTGATATTTGTTGATTAAAGTAGAGAATAGAAAATGAGTGCCCCCTCCCCACCACTAACCTGCATCCCCACCGTAGCTTACTACCCCCAGAGTTTGTGTGTTGTGAGAGATGCGAGGAGACGTTTCTCAAAAGTCGCTTCCCATCACTCCGCTTATTGTGTGCATGGATGCACCGTACTCTTTGAGTGCGGTAGACTCCCTTGGTTCAAAATAATACACGGCACGGGTTGAGCTTCCAATGGCTGAGTAAGGGATAAATGGCTTTTCGTAGTCTACTAGACAAGTCTCTCTCTTAACCTATCTATCTCGCCCTTTCCTAGTCTCTTCTTCTACTTCTCATTCTGTCAGTCCTTTCCTTCTCTCGTGTCTCTTGTATCTCCATGCTCTCTCATCGATGGTCCTCTCGAAGACTCGAAGAGCTCTTCTTCTCTCTTCCCTCCTTCCATCTTCATCGTTTTCAGGTGACAATGTCGTTGAACTGGAGGATGGAACAGGACAGGCTCTACTTGGTCAGTTTCATCACACTTTCGCCCTTTCAATATGCCTAAATCACTTCTCATTTCCTAATATGGAACTTCTCCTTCTCTCCTTTAAAATCTCCCTTCTCCTTCCTCCTCTCTCGCTCTCATAATAGAATCTGTTAGTAGCATACTAGCAATAGCAACGTTTCGGGGTGAACATTTCGAGCAATTTTGACAGTAAGGCTGCACAAAAATGCTTAATATCACACAACTCATTGAGTTAGAAGAATTTGATATTCGTCGTGATAGTGAATGGTGTATAACACCAGATTACGGTAGAAATATTGGAGGTATGGTAGCTACGCTGAATGCTCGATATTAGAAATCGATATCGTACATCGTTAGCACATGCATCAGTGCTAATTCTCGATATTGATGATAATCATAGTTATTTTGTAATGAAATGTCTACTTACGCTGCAGACGAACTCCCTTTCAGCCATGTTATGATACTGTTCCATGTTGTGGTTTATGTAGCGAAGCATTGTCGTAAATTTGTGCAGCCTAAAACAAGACTAAACATTTAATGACATTCTAGATTACATTTACTGGGGATTTTGAGATACTCTTCGTCTAATTGTTTCATGTCTCATCTTCTTCTCCTCTTCTCTTCTCCCATTCGTCTTCTCCTCTTACTCTGCACATTCTTTCATGACGAAAGTCGTTGCGCGCTCACCAAAAGCACCGCTCACTCCATCCAGAAATTGTATGCTTGGTTCTCTATATGAAGTTTTGTTTCAAACATTTCTGGATGGAGTGGCGATATTCGAGAGAGGGAAAGCACAGAGAATGAGTTGGTTCTCCCTTGCAGAAGTGAAGGGAACTGAAGCCGAGAAGGCAAATGGAAAGGCAGCTTCCATTCCTGCTGCTGAAGAATCGGGCAAGAAGGAAAGATCTGTACTCCAGGCTAAGCTTACCCGACTCGCCATCCAGATTGGTTATGCTGGTGAGCAGATTGAATACTTGGAGATTAAATAAAACTTCCTTATTCTCAGGTTCCTTCGTTGCCGCTTGCACTGTTCTCATTCTGGTCATTCGTTTCTGCATCAAGACATATGCCATCGAAGAGAGACCATTCTCCCTTGCTGACTTCCAGTACTTCATCAACTTCCTCATTATTGGAGTCACCGTAAGTTGATTACTGTAGCTGCCCCTATATCGATGAGAATACGGTAATATCGATATATCTTAGGTGCTCGTCGTTGCTGTTCCCGAAGGTCTTCCCCTTGCCGTCACCCTTTCCCTCGCTTACTCCGTCAAGAAGGTACGATAAATTTATTAATTACTGCCCTTTTTGTCTATTCAATAGACAAAAAAATATCAGATATGAGAAATATCGAAGCAGTTGAGTAATGAATGAATCTCAGATGATGCTGGACAACAATCTGGTTCGTCATTTGGATGCTTGCGAGACAATGGGAAATGCCACTTCCATTTGCTCTGATAAGACTGGAACACTCACCACCAACAGAATGACTGTCGTCCAGAGTTACATCAATGGCGAGTTTTATTTTATTTTTATATTTATTTCTGGAAATTAAAAAAAAAGCCTTTGGCGTATGGTAATCCGATGTGCATTGCAGAAGTGCACTACAAGGAGACGCCCAAGTTCGAGACCCTTGATAAGGATACGAGAGATCTGCTTATCAATTGCATCTCCATCAACTCGAGTTATTCGTCCCAGGTTAGATTTGATCGAATCTTATCACCTCTTGCAATGAATTATTAGTGTTACTGGTAATTTTTGGTTATTCCTAAATGATGGTTTCACAGGTGATCCCCGGAAAGGTGGCTGGAGAGCAAGTGACTCAATTGGGTAATAAGACGGAGTGTGGCATGCTCGGATTCGTACTTGGATTGGGACAATCTTATCAGACCATCAGAGATCACAACCCGGAGGATGGAATCTTCAAGGTGAGTTTAGGTCGCATGGAGAAGTGAAGAAAGACGGACGATTGCTTGAAATAATGATTCTGTGGAATACAATGATTATATTTCAGGTGTACACCTTCAACTCGGTTCGTAAGAGCATGTCGACTGTGGTGAAGAAGGACGGTGGATACAGAGTATTCTCCAAGGGAGCCTCCGAGATTATCCTCAAGAAGTTGGTTGATTTTCACTTATTTGTTCCCCATAAAGACGCGATTACGACTAAGATGCAACAATGAATCCTCCTTCCTTACAGGTGCTCTCACTTCATGGGCAAGAATGGTCAGATTGTTCCCTTCAACAACAAGGACGCTGAGAGACTCGTTCGTGACGTCATCGAACCAATGGCATCTGATGGATTGAGAACGATCTGTCTCGCATACAAGGATTACGTGCCCGGCACTCCCTCCAAACCCAATGAGGTATGGGAGATGGACATCGATCGATTCAATGAAATACCTCTTCAGGTATCATTCTCGTCGGAGATTCCATGGGACGAGGAAGATGTGATCGTGAAGGATCTCACTGCCATTGCCATCGTCGGTATTCAGGATCCCGTGAGACCCGGTAAGGAGTGGTTTCATGTTATTGTACTCCTTGTGGCAATCTAGAAGAGGATGTATGAATGGATGATCATCTTCTCTTTTTCAGAAGTGCCCGATGCGATCGCTCGTTGCCAACGTGCCGGAGTCACCGTCAGAATGGTCACTGGTGAGTGGATTGATAAATCGATTAGGATACCGTATCCAGATGGTTTGAGCATTCATTAATCAATTCATTCCCAGGAGACAACATCAACACTGCTCGTTCGATCGCCACCTCATGCGGTATTCTGAAGCCAGGAGAGGATTTCATCGCTCTCGAAGGAAAGGAATTCAATGCCAGAATTAGAGATGCTAATGGAGAAGTGCAACAGGAATTGATTGATAAGGTAAGATCAATTAAATTCTTCTATTTACGCTGGAAAAAAGAACTCATCGTTAATGGTTGATATAATATTAGGATAAATAGTGACTGAAACTCGAATGCTCATTTTCGCCTTTCACAGATCTGGCCGAAACTTCGTGTGCTCGCTCGTGCCCAACCATCTGACAAGTACATCCTCGTCAAGGGAATCATCGATTCGAGAGTCACTGATAACAGAGAGGTACGGTAGTTGGGTTATTACATATTTTTTAAGTTTTATTGACAAAAAAATTTATAATTAACAAGGGAATGGTAACTGGGGTCGGTAAAATTATCGAACGACACCCATTGGGCATCGTAGGGGACCCGATGGACGATCTATTTTCGTTTTCAGAAATGGCCCATTAAATTTTTAATTAAAGTTATTTACATAATTAGTTTGTGTGTGATTTTGCGCCTGTCTCTCTCATGGGATCTTGTGCTCCTCTTGGAGGAAGGAAGACATGACCTCCGTGGCGCAGTAGGGAAGCGCCTTGTCTATCGCCTTTGCTCTCGCTGGTTCAATGCCGCTCCAAGTCAAATCTCTTTTGCTCTTTTTTTTGGTTTTGGGGTTTTTTACTTTTGAAACGTAGATTCATGTGAAAATACGTAGTAGCACTTCTACAGATTTTTTTCGTGCATCAACCTGATCATAACTTATTTCACAAATTTTACAGTTAATAAGTATGTGTAGTCAATATCACTAAAAATATGGTAAAATCTAACTCATTTTAAATGTACGTTTCAAAAGTATAAAAAACCCAAAAACCAAAAAAGAGCAAAAGAGATTTGACTTGGAGCGGCATTGAACCAGCGAAAGCAAAAGCGATAGACGAGGCGCTTCCCTACTGCGCCACGGAGGCCATGTCTTCCCTCTCCGAGAACAGCACAAGAACCGAAGAGAGAGGCACGCGCGAAATCACACACAAACTAATTATATAAATAACTTTAATTAAAAATTTAATGGGCCATTTCTGAAAACGGAAATCGATCGTCCATCGGGTCCCCTACGATGCCCAATGGGTGTCGTTCGATAATTTTACCGACCCCAGTTACCATTTCCTTGTAAATGATGATTCAATGTTAAGGTGGTGGCTGTGACTGGAGACGGAACGAACGACGGACCCGCCCTCAAGAAGGCCGATGTCGGATTCGCCATGGTGAGAGATCGAATTATCGAAACCCGGAGTAACTTTGTTTCATGTTGTTCATATTATTGAGGTGCAATCTTTACTGCAGTTTGAATGCGTGTTTTGGTTCAAAAAATATAACAAGAAATAACTTGCAGGGTATCGCTGGTACTGACGTCGCTAAGGAGGCATCGGATATCATCCTCACCGACGACAACTTCACTTCCATCGTCAAGGTATTTTTGGCACAAACTGTCATGTTTCGAACTGTTATTCGTTACATATGAAACACCATTTAATCAATTAATCTTACAGGCCGTTATGTGGGGTCGAAACGTGTACGATTCGATCGCCAAGTTCCTCCAATTCCAATTGACTGTGAACGTCGTCGCCGTTGTGGTCGCTTTCGTCGGAGCATGCGCCATCCAGGATACGCCCCTCAAGGTATGGTAGGGAGGGCATTTGGATTGGGTATCATCGTCATCAAGATTGCGATTCGTACTGTCACATTCGGTCTGATAAAGTGGAGTCAATGAAACGAAAAAAGTGCGGGATCAGAAATGCAAAGTTCTTTTATTTCAGGCAGTACAGATGCTTTGGGTGAATCTTATCATGGACACTCTCGCTTCTCTCGCTCTCGCAACTGAGATGCCCACTGAGGAACTATTGAAGAGAAAACCATACGGAAGAACTTCCCCTCTCATCTCGAGAACTATGAGCAAGAACATCCTCGGACACGCACTCTACCAGCTCGTCCTTCTGTTCACTCTTATCTTCTACGGTAAGGAAAGGGGATGGAATCACCTGATGGAATGCGGTTTCACGAATATTAGATGGGTAATGTGTTAATGTTCAGGAGAGCATCTGTTCAATATTCACTGTGGTCGATGGGCAGCCCTCCACGCTCCTCCCTCCCAGCACTTCACTATCGTATTCAACACGTTAGTTTTTCATACCATGAGCATCATCATACCATTTGTCTTCAGTTTCGTCATGATGACCCTCTTCAACGAGATCAATGCCAGAAAGATCCATGGAGAGAGAAACGTCTTCCAGGTCTGTTATTTTGGCCCATTGGAGGTTTCACGAATACTTAAAAAAAAGTATTTGTATTATTTGTGGTCCAAGAGTCAAATTATATAATTACAGGGACTCTTCTCTAACCCCATCTACTATTCCATCTGGATCGGCACCTTCATCTCTCAGGTACATATTTATTTTCCTTTTTTTAAAATCTGGGAGTATTTATGTTTCATGGAAGGAAGCAATGTTTTCCAGATCCTGATCGTTCAATTCGGTGGTCGTTGGTTCTCCACTGCTCCTCTCACTGTTGAGCAATGGTTGTGGTGTCTCGCTTTCGGAGTGGGAACGCTCCTCTGGGGACAGGTACGGTATCTCAATCATACATTTTCGTTCCTACCGGGCCGGTAATCAGACCACTGTATATTTAATAGAATCTGTCATCAGACCACAATATATCCACTGTAAAATCGGTTTTTAAGCCATTTGACTACTGATTTTTTGGTCAGACCACTATATATTATTCGTCCCCGGTTGGAAATAAAAATGTATGATCTCAATCGATAACCATTAGATCGATGACTGATCCCCTTTCATTTCAGATCGTAACATCGATCCCCACAGGATCCCTTCCAGCTACAATGACCATTGGGGCGGGCGAAGTGCCATGCACTGAGGCCCTCCTCCCTGGTGAATATGAGGATCCCGATACGCACGAGAAGAGGTACGGTAGGAAGGGGTGCGTTTATTGATTCGCTTGTCTATCATTTAATCTTCCCTCTTCTCCTTCCCACAGTCGAAGTAGAGAGTAGAGTGATGTACTATCAGTGAAGAAAAGGAAGAGACGGAAGAAGGAAGAGAGTGAATGCACTGCTGAATGACTATTAATTGATTGAGGACGAGCTTTGAGATCCATCCTCAGTTGCACGTACGATGAGCTTCCTTTCGCTACTTGGAATACTCTACTCCATTCAATGAATACTCTGCTTCAGCTGCATTCACTCACTCTTCGCCTTCCCTTCCCTTCCTTCTCCTTCACTGATCGCACGCTGTAGTGGGAATAGCCAATGCACATGCGGATATCGAGAGGGGGCGGGGCCTTAGATGGCCCAAAATAGTCGCCCTCTCTCGATACGCTGTAGACACGACCTCCCGCTTTATATAATATGAGCGACTATTGCTCTAGTAATAATCGATATTCTTGCTGCAGATCGGGCCAGATTCTGTGGATCCGCGGACTCACTCGTCTTCAGACTCAGGTACGGTAGAATGGAGAGATTACGGTAGCTAACAGGGGTTATGGATCGGAAATGTGATTACTGAAAGCATCACACACTCACTCATCTACTAATCAGATCTTGTGGACAGGTTAATCGATTGATTGGCTTGTCTATTCTCTCAGATTGTCTCTCTGTCTCTCATTCTCTCATATCTCTCATCTCTCTCATATCATATCTAATCTCCACCCACATCCATTCACACGAATTGTCCGCGTGTCTTCTTTCTCTCTCATTCTCTATAGTGCCATTCTTAGACATTGACTGGCTTTATTTCGAGTGCAAAAGCAGATTCAGTTGAATGATATCACCAATCACACGTATCTCTGAACGAACGACAGGGGGGCGGAATTTTACCGTATCCTCTCACCGTCTCTCACACTCTCGGTTCAGTTTACGATAGATTCGATGGGTGTGCAATGGGTGTAGAAAGCAGATATCACGGCCAGATACGGTAGCCAAGCTGGTAGTGAAGAGTGTCGCGCATGCGGCATTTCTCCCTTGTGTCGCCTTGAATACGGTAGTGAGAAAGTATCGATTGATTTGATCGATCCATCGATTCTTGGCTAAATAGAATGGGAGCGAGAATAAGAAGTAGGTCACAGCTAAGACACTTCCCCCCACAGAATACCCCCTTGTCGTCTTACCATCCAATCCAGTCCCTTGTCCTATCTATTCATATCCACAGTCTCCGTCTACCACTATCTCTCTTCTCCCCCTCCCTATATGTGCAAGATCAATGAGCTTCTCTCTCAACTTTGTCATACTTATCCATTGAATGTATTCCTCTCTTCCTATCAATTCATCATCAATCATCCACTTCTACTATACAACAGTCTATCTCCTCCATACAGGTAGATCGCAGTCGATCAATAGTTAGTCGCATAGTCATATAGATTACATGAATAACCTCCAGTTGCTTGTAGCCCATCGCTTCTAGTCGATAACTGTTCGTCTCATATATAGATTACGATTAAATGTTCTCATCCCTCTGGTTTCCGTTCTATCTTCGTTCCTTTCGTTTCTGAAATTTACCCGATTCGGATAATTTTCCTGATTTCAATCAATTGGTTCGGAGTGAACATTATCGATTGTTAGTTGATAACTACATATATATTTCTTCGTTACTTCTTCTTTGTTCGAACTATTAGTGTGGAGTGGATTTCTTCAATCGATCTACCGTAATCCAACGACGATCTACAGTGATCTTCATCGAGGATTCTTCTTGTGGTGTATCGTGAATGGTCTCGTGTCTGTCAGTTCGTGTATGATCTTTTCTGTCCTTTTCCATCCATCACTCTGTACCGTACACCTGTTGCACCTCACAGCACACCACCACACATCCATCATCCACCGTCCGTCTATCTATCCTTGAATTCATTGTGTCTTTCCATCGTTTCTCCTATGAGAATCTAAGTCTAATCCATACTATTCACAATCTCACCTTCATTCTGGGAATGGAAGCATTGTGTCCTTTGATGGGCGAAATGAGTGGGATAACTCGGTTGAAGAGAATGATAATCACAAAGTGCACGTTGTGACAGATGACAACACTATCAATGCATCCAACAATAGAGAAAATTTCGGATGGAATACAATTATCTATGGGTGGTTGTTGGGTGATTCATCCCTTTATATGCGCCTCAAATGATCTTTGATCTCTTTTCCCATTTTGGATGTGTCTTGTGTAACAGCACGGAGAAGGGAGTGGCGCGTGCGGCATAGTCCCTCCCTCTGGTAGGTCACAATCAAGATGGAATAATCGATCCATTGACTGATCACTGATTGAGTGTATTCGTGATAGAGGTAGGTCGTACCTCTAGTAGAGTAGTCATGTAGCCCCCTTTTATTCATCCCTTTCCATTCCCGCATTTTGATTTGCCCCATTTTTTTGAATTATCCGCTGAGTGTTACCTAACCCGCTTTAAATCTAAGAATTTCCATAGTGTGAAAGTGTTTCTAATATTTGGAAATAACCTATTTATCCCTTTTTGTAGTATAGCGTGATTAACTACAAAATCAAACCTTCTCTGCTTTGTTCAGTTTATTTCCACTTTCTTTCTTTATTTTTCCTTTTCCATATTCACAGCTTCTTCTTTTCCTATCTTTCTGCTTTCCAATCACATGCTTCTTCTTATTCGGTAGTGAGCAATGCACACAAGTATTGAGTTTGACTTACGTTTTCACGCTTTGATATTACGCTTCTTTTTCTTTGCTTATGCTGAGAAATAAATATAATATGCTGTGTGTTTTTATCTTTATTATACATTTCTATCGCTTTGCTTCAGATGCATTTTTCTCATCTTCATTTCATGGCAATCCCGCTTCTCTCATCCTGTGCATGTATCATTCTTCTCCTCCCATTTCAATTCAATTTGCACTTTGCAGTCTAGATAGATATCGCTTTCATCATCTCCATCTATCTCTCATCCCCCTCTTTCCCTCTTTATCAATCCCTTCCCTACACACTTATCTCGCTCCCTATCCCCTCAGCAAAATCTAATTTTCACCGATTACCTAAAACGAAGATTGTTTGGTATGATCCGGCCTGGTATGACTCACTTAACGATTAGCCAAGAATGATTAATTGATACTTTATTACCATATGGCTCGGCTTGTTTGACACGAATACACGCAACTGATTGGTCAACAATCGATTAAGAGTACGGTATTCTTACCGTATCCTTCTCGATTCGGTGTGTGGGACAATGCCGCATGCGATCACATTCAATCGAATACAACCACCCATTGAATCATCCATCGGATTTTGTCGCTTTTCTGTTCCGATGAGTCGGAGATTGGGTGCAGTTTATGCCCCTTCGTTTTTTCAAGGGCCGTTTGATCAGACGGAATCTGTTTTTATTCTCAAAGAGAGAAAGACACGCGAACGCCGTGAGAATCGGTGTGAAACGCGGAGTTTAAATATTTTATGGTGATTGTAATTATTCGAAATGATTGTCTCTCGTTATATTTGCTCATTGATTACTCTTTTGTCTCTTGCAGCTTCGTGTCGTGAAGGCATTCCGTTCCTCTCTCGAAGATTTTGATGAACGTCGTTCCATCGCTAGCACCCATTCAATGCAGTCAATGAGACTAGGAGGATGGGGAGGATCCAGTAAGTTTGACCTATCGGATGAGCAAGAGCGCAAGTGACTAGTATGAAATAACAACGAATTTACGACCGAACACTATCTGAATGCATGCTAACACTTAGACGATTTAAGCAAGGTCTTTCTTTCGCTTCTTACAGTTGATCCTTACTGGCTGAGAGTGCCGAGTGAAGAGGATGGGAAGTGATTGCAGTGTGCTCCCTTCCCCTCTCTCTAATCGATTCCAGGTATTGCTGCTCACTATCTCCACAATCGAGCAGCCTCCTCTGGTGCATCTCCTACTCCATCCCATGCCCGTATCGCTCTGGCTGGTCTCGCCCATCGTGCCAGTCCTCAACCATATCCCTACTACCATCATCAACAGCCTCGTACGCCCAGTCCTGGCCCAACACCTTCAATCGTACTGGAGAATGGTGGATCAGGAGGAGGAGGGCATGCAGTCTCTGCGAGGGATCCACCCAATTCAGCCACCTCATCGGAAAAGGTGCGAGATGGGAGAAAGAAGAGCTAGTACTAACTTTTTTTCATTAGATATTCCGCTAGATAACGCGCAATTCTTTTGCTAGTTTGCATGTTATAGGCAATTTCACTAGATCTATATAGGATAGAATGCATGCTCCTTATCCCCACACACATCATCTTCTATCTTCTATCCTTTCTACTCTAACCATCCCTTCAGAGCTATCCCGAACTATCATAATTTTCAATGAACCCTGCAAGAATCCCTAATTTCCTGCTTTATTTCCTCTTTTCCTCCTCCCCCTCCCCTCATCTTCTGATTTTGATTCCTTTTCGTTCAGGCGAGTGCGCGAACTCTAACTGAGCACGCATGGTTTGCGGAGTACTAAGCGACTAAGCGACGTAGGTGCGTGGATTCGGTTAATCCTGATTTATTACAGCTTCTAGAATGCTTATCTAGTTATTCTAGGTTTTATGATCACATTGTCGTCGCAAATTAACCCCGTGTTTATTTCAGGTTGAGAAAGTACCCCTGGTGCAGAAGTGGAGTCCCGGCAAGGGTCCCTCCACCTACAGTAATCGGATAGCCAAGAGCATGAGTCTTGATCAACCCGTTTCCGTCGCTCATCTGTAGATGTTTAGCCACTCCCCATCCCTTTTACCCCTTTATCCTTTCTTCTCTTTTTGAAGCTGCTCAATAATTGTCTCTAGTTGTTGTATCTGATCAATCATTTTTCACGCGATCTTCTGTGAAGACCCCCTCCGACCATAACTCAATGACGAATCTGCTCCTAATCGACCTGTTCTCGTTCACTTTTGCATCTCCTTCTAGATTTTGGCCAGGCTTTATTACGCATACTGCAATTTTGACGCTGTTCGTTTACTGCTCAGGTTACATCCCACTCTTTATCCTTCATTTTGAGAGTAATAAGCTTTATCGAGATGCCCGTTCTTGCATTTGCCCCATTTCCTTAATTAATCACGTTGCATCAGGGTCTAGGTCTCTTGGTCCATCTCCATAGTCTTGACCACAATGACAACAGTGTCCAATGCCCACTGGCAACTCTTCTCCCTCTCACATGGATCATTACGTGTAAATCAATCGATCGGTAGAAATATTTGACCAGCATTAGCCATCAGTTTTCCTTATGTTATTTGTCTTTTCATAGTCTAACCTCTTACTGTACCGCTCTCTAAGAGCGCCTCTAGCTCCTGTTTAATATTTCTTGTTTACAAATTTTATCTGAAGTTTCGACCACTTTCGTACGTTCTACCGTAAGCCGAGTGAATGAGTAGCCAATTCTTGACCTACCCAACCATACCTGCCTTTCCACAAGTAGACGTTTAGATTCTTCTCACGTTTCGTGTTATCTGTCGTCTCTCATATTCCCTGTCTAGATCTTATATGATTCTATGGCCAGAAGTAGCTGACACAGTCGTAGTATCTC
>LS486687.1:267383-288628 GCA_900490705.1 Pristionchus arcanus
GGGGGGGGGGGGGGTGACAGTTCAAAATTAAAAATAGTTTGAGATCATATTGGTTCCAGAATGAAGGTAAGTTTGACTTTAACTTGTTTTCGTGTTGTTCGTCTTCGTTGTCACTGTCACATCATTGATCTCTAATCTGTCTCTCAGTTATCTTTCTTGTCTATTCCCATCTCTGAATCCCTCTTGTATTCATTGATTGCACACTGCACCACACACATCGCACATCATAACAATCACAATGGACATTTGGGTGGCATTCCTCTTTCTTTCTGCCTCTATCTCCGATTGCCTACTCTGGTTGATACAGTATCTCTCTCTCTGGTGTGGCTCTATTTCCCTTTCTCTCCTTATGAGTAGAGTGTGTCCCATCCTATCACTCTCTATCAGTATTCTATCGATGACCACACTCTTCTCGAGTCTCCCCATGGTTCCCCTCTTCCCCTATTTCCCCTTTCCTTCCCTCTCTCTTCATCCTTCTCCAGGTTATTGGCGGCGAACGAGCCGACTCTCTCATGCCGGTTCCTCTCTCTTCCGCTCCCACGGATCAAGCAGTAAGACGGGCGCTAACAGAGGGCGCGGCTGCAGGCAAACGCCAACTTGGTGGATGGCCTGCTGCAGAGGCAGCACATTCTCATCTAATGGCACAGAGGGAAGAAGTGGCAAGAAAGAGATCAGCTACTGTATCTCATGATGAAATGACCAGTGGAAGAAAAGACGGTAGAGATATTGAAGAAGCACTATTCTGTCCTCTCTTTTCCCCCTCAAGAGCACTAAGTGTTTAGTATGCAGAAAAGAATCAATGATTTAGATACAGAAACGAATCCCGCACTGCTTTGGGTGTCCAACAGTGAACAGATCTATCTCTCTTAATGGAAAAGCTTCTCCTCTACCGTATGTGTCCACTCGTCACACTCATTCCCTCTGCCGTCACGAGGTTAGAAGTGCTGTATCGCGCGCCCTCACTCTGGGGATTACGGTAGTATCTCCTTCCCCTGCAATCGATTGCTAAATTCCCTTCCTATCGTGTGCTGCACCCTCCCTCTGCACTTTCCTACTTGGTTCGCTCTGGTCTGCATGAAGTGTGTGAGATGTATTCGTAGTGTGCGTGCCGTGGTGTAGCTTGTCGGCGTATCCGATACGTCGTCTACTCATTCTCTATCATAATCTCGGCTGTTCTGTCTGCTCTAGCTTCTCCATCTCTTGCTCTTTCTCAAATTCTTCGTTTCAATCATTTCCTTCACTGTCTTCTTTCGTTTTCTCTCCCTCTCGTCTTTCTTCTTCTTCTCTAATGGCTTCAATCGATATTGGGATAGATCATAGATTGATCGCATTCCCTTTCCCTTTCATGTGTCTGTAACTCGCCGAGTTTCCTCTGTTAACTCTGCCTCGACTAATCGATAGTCTTGATCGATTCCAATCCTTCGTTTACCGTAGTTTCCCTACCCACTGTAACCAACCAGTCCCTTCTTTTCTCTATAATGGGATAGCGAATACGAACACGTGATGTGGCTTGTCCAATCGATATCTTCCCCTCCCCCAGTGTTCGATCAGCCATCTCATCATCGTGTCCTGTGTGTGGTGTATATGCTGCTTACAACACGACGACGTTTCCGAATCGTCGTCTCACCTCACTCTTATTGCAGATCCGCGTGGTGAAGGCATTCCAGCAAGGACTGGACAGAAGGGAACCAAGTCTGACCGGACCATCGGCAGCCCGATTGAGGGAGATATCAAGACAGTTGAGACTGCAGGTCGAAAGTGAGAATAAGAGCAAGAATGAGAGAGGTAAGTAGGGGAGGGGGGAGAGGGGATGAGTTACGGTAGTGAATGATCAATGGAGATGATACGGTAGACTAATGGGATTACTGTATCAAAGATGGAATCAATGGATATTCTTTTCAGGACGCAGTCACTCTAAGGCTGCGATAACTCAGTTGTAGGAGGAACTCGCATTCGCAGTACAGTAATACTCGTTAGATGATAACTCGTTCATTCTAGTGACACTACCGTACCACCGGTACCGTATCCCCGTTTCATAGTATAACCCCCTTGTATCCATTATCCCTCCCCCTTGTTCTCACTTACATCACTGCCTGATTTCTTCGAAGTCACATCTATCCTCTTCAATCTTCCCTCCTCCTCTCATTCACCTCTCACCTCCCTCTCTAGCTCTCCGTAGTTTCCCAGAAGCCACACCACTACCGTAATCCACTCACCACACCACAACTATCGCAGAGGGTAGCCGCAATAGTTGCTTGTCTCCCCCCCCCCCCCTTAATCATACTCGTAAGTCGTTATTATCCTCAGTTGTCTGTCTTCTTTCAATTGTATACGCTTTCCCTTGTTGGCCCTGTCTTCCAAATCCCTTCTACGTTTCACAATCGATGATGACAACCAATTAGTAGCTTGCATTGTGAGATTTCATCTACTCACTCCATTACAATATTTGTATCCTTCTCTTTTTCCATCCCTGGTTAGGTTTTCGTTTCTCTTCTACTCACGGTGTTCCATTCTTCGCTGTCTCTACGGCACTTCGATCAATTGATCGTTCCCTTCTCTCTCTTCATCTACCATATGCCCAAACCACCCCGATCACGAACCGAAGAATGATTTGTTTGTTTCGGAAGATCTAACAGAGATGTTTTATATTAGTCATGTGTTTTTTTGTCTCTCCCTTCACAAAGGAGCCTCGAATATCAATCATGTCTCTCTCTTTTCAACACCTGCGTTTTTTGCACTCTCGCTAAGTAATCACAATTCTTTTCAAATTACTGATAAATATATTCAAATTATGACTCATTGCCGCAGTGTGTCAAGCAAACCCCCTTTTCATCAACCATCCCAGACTAGTTTTTTTTTCAAGACTTCCCAATGATGTGCTGAGTATTCCGCACAAAACACAATCAGAACTAGGTTTATTTACAGAATAGATCAGATGGAACAATAGAGATCGGAATGGCTTCTACTCATAATTGGTATACAAGTGGAAGTAATAACATACAACTTAGGAAGGGTAGATCAACTTCTAATAAATTAGAATGGGTAGATTAAGAGAGGAATTTAACCTCTGGTGATGGGAATGGCTCTAGGCTGAGTAAGAGCCTGAGTCTTCTTAGGAGCTTCGATAGTGAGATGACCCTTATCGTTGAGAGAAGAACGAAGAGACTCGACATTCGTATCATCCGGAAGGGTATACTTACGAACGAAGGATCTGCAATAACAATGAATTAGTTGAGGAAAGATCAAAGATCAAACACCCCTTAATGGTTCCATGCTGATCAGTCTTCTCCTCATGATCTCCTTCAATCGTAAGCTCGTTTCCATTCAGATTGACCTTGATCTCCTCAGGTTTGAAGTGAGAGACATCAACGGAAACGGCGAACTTCTCAGGAGTATTCTCGACCTGAAAACGGTACAAATAGGGATACGGTTGGAACTGTAAATATAGCGAGAGGGTCGAAAATGATTCAAAAACAGTAGAGGGAGGTCGATAGAGAAAAAGATACGGTGGGGGAGAAAACTGATGGAACAGTAGCAGTAACTACAGAGTCAATCATAGATGAATCTATAGAAATCTATGCAGGCCAAATAAAATGTAAACAAACCTCTCCGAGAGCGGATCCAAGACTGAGAGAGTGCTCATGAGGGACATTTCTCCAGTAGGGGAAGAGACTGCGATGAGTGTAGAAGTCATCATCGAACATCTGAAGAGAATATAATTAGGATAAGGAAAGATGGAATAAATGCAGCATCCAAAATACTACGACAAGAAAGAAAGGAATGAACTAACATGGTCGAATGCACGACGCATGGAGCGATCGAAGGGAGTGTATCCGATGAGAGACATTGTAGACAGCAATCGGTAGTTCGATGTCGAAACTGACTGATTAGGGAATGAAAAGAGCGATGCCTTTTATACCCGAGATAAGAGAAGGTTCCAGAAAGAGCGGGAAGGCTTGTGAAAGATGGGGAAGTAAACAAGAGAGAGCATGGAAACGTGAGATAGTGCCAGACGACGAGAGCACGAGAGAATCACGTAAACAAGAGAGACTCACACAAACAAGGGGCGCGCGCGTGAGGAAGAATGTTCCAGGCCTTTCCTGTAGTTTCTCCAGGGGTGCGATGCTTGAAATAGCATCCAACGTGCAGTTTTCGACTCTCTCAATGTCACAAGTTCTCTCACAGGGTAGAGAAAGCGAGAGAGCGTGTGATAAGAAAAGGAATAGAGAGTAAACTGCTCTGCTCTAAGAAATATCTGCTTTGAAATTTTTTTGGTCCTGACAATGACTGCTGGATTCATTGCTATTTCAACGGACATCATTCTAGTGTCTTACAATTGAGGTAAGATGAGGGTGAAATCATGTGGAATCGGACAAATGTTAACCGAGATACGGTAGGAAGACGATTCCGTTCTATTCGATTAGACAACAATGACCAACGATCACCGTTAGTCGACAATTGATGATGTATATTTCATCCATGAGGGAACATTCGTGAGAAGTAATTCTCACCTACGAAATTAATGGGGACTCTCCTAATTCCACCAACATTCCCCCATATTTCTGTTCGATCTCTTGGAAGAATCTCTGCACAACAACCAACCCCATCATACGACCATCATCGATTCTTCTGCAGACTCACACAACACAGAAAACAACGATATTTTATTCTTGTGCAGCTTGCTATTTCAAGCATCTCGAATATTCCTGCTCACCTCGCGCTCTCTTGTTTACGTGATTCTCTCGTGCTCTCGTCGTCTGGCACTATCTCACGTTTCCATGCTCTCTCTTGTTTACTTCCCCATCTTTCACAAGCCTTCCCGCTCTTTCTGGAACCTTCTCTTATCTCGGGTATAAAAGGCATCGCTCTTTTCATTCCCTAATCAGTCAGTTTCGACATCGAACTACCGATTGCTGTCTACAATGTCTCTCATCGGATACACTCCCTTCGATCGCTCCATGCGTCGTGCATTCGACCATGTTAGTTCATTCCTTTCTTTCTTGTCGTAGTATTTTGGATGCTGCATTTATTCCATCTTTCCTTATCCTAATTATATTCTCTTCAGATGTTCGATGATGACTTCTACACTCATCGCAGTCTCTTCCCCTACTGGAGAAATGTCCCTCATGAGCACTCTCTCAGTCTTGGATCCGCTCTCGGAGAGGTTTGTTTACATTTTATTTGGCCTGCATAGATTTCTATAGATTCATCTATGATTGACTCTGTAGTTACTGCTACTGTTCCATCAGTTTTCTCCCCCACCGTATCTTTTTCTCTATCGACCTCCCTCTACTGTTTTTGAATCATTTTCGACCCTCTCGCTATATTTACAGTTCCAACCGTATCCCTATTTGTACCGTTTTCAGGTCGAGAATACTCCTGAGAAGTTCGCCGTTTCCGTTGATGTCTCTCACTTCAAACCTGAGGAGATCAAGGTCAATCTGAATGGAAACGAGCTTACGATTGAAGGAGATCATGAGGAGAAGACTGATCAGCATGGAACCATCAAGAGGTATTTGATCTTTGATCTTTCCTCAACTAATTCATTGTTATTGCAGATCCTTCGTTCGTAAGTATACCCTTCCGGATGATACGAATGTCGAGTCTCTTCGTTCTTCTCTCAACGATAAGGGTCATCTCACTATCGAAGCTCCTAAGAAGACTCAGGCTCTTACTCAGCCTAGAGCCATTCCCATCACCAGAGGTTAAATTCCTCTCTTAATCTACCCATTCTAATTTATTAGAAGTTGATCTACCCTTCCTAAGTTGTATGTTATTACTTCCACTTGTATACCCATTATGAGTAGAAGCCATTCCGATCTCTATTGTTCCATCTCATCTATTCTGTAAATAAACCCTGTTCTTATTGCTTTTTGCACTGCAGTGACTTTGATATTTCCGAAGTAGTATGGAGTCGGGTGGGGGACGAAGGGGAAATTTAGAGTTCGGAAATGTTGCCGAACGGTTCCTGGTATTTCCATACAGCTATGTTCTCGATCGCTTGTGACTTCACCACAGTAGTTGTACATTCAGCAACAATTATTCTCTTCAGTCTTTATCCGCAATCAATGGAACGATATCTCATTCATTCAGTGGTGATCTTGGCCTCATTCAGATCGAAGGGAGCTGGACCGCCATTCTCCGTCACCGTCTTAATTGATCTTTGATCTTTGTACTCTAATCTTTGATCTCTCACATTGACATAATCGACGATGAAGTTCAATCGATTGGGTTTGTCGAAGGGAATGTCCATGAGACGAGTCCTTCCGCTCTCATGCAGATCAATCTGAAGGAGTACGGTAGACATGGATACGGTATCGATCGATTGACCTCCTTCAGCTTGCCCCACTTTCTATCGCACGAGAAGACACGGCACAACCTGCAATTGATTAATGCAGGAGTACGGTAGGTGTCAACATGAAGTGAGCGGGTCGACGGGCCTTGGCCGAGATAGATCGAGGCATCTCTTGAAGGGGACAATCCGGATGAGTCTCCAGACTACGTTTCGTGTAGCAAACCTCAAGGGTACGGTAGGTGAGAATGATTACGGTAATCTCACTCCATCCGAGTAGTAGACAAACATAACACGACAGATGACCGTATCCACACTGAAAATGGGGTACGGCAGGGATACGATAGGTCAACTAACGCGATTTCGATTATGCTCGAGATTCGAGAGGAAGTTGAGGTTGCAACCGGACTGAATTGGAAGAACTATTTTAGTTATCGAGATGGAATACCGTACTCGACACCCTCCGATGTTCTTCTAGAAGAAGAACGAGGAGCATTGGAAGATGATCCACGTTGATTGAGATCGAGAAGAGCTTGACTAAGGGGAAGAATACGGTAGTCTATCGATGAATGAGTGGAGTACTTACTTGAGCTCATCCGAAATGAGTTTCGCTGTCTCGGGAGAGAAGGGCTTGTCACTGAGAGAATTGATCTTTGATCTTTGCGTTTCATAATCAAACCTTTCCTCGATGACCTTGCATTGAAGGGTGAAATCGATGAGACGAGCCATAGCGACTGTTCGTGAGAAAGGAATGGAATCGAATGAAATGGAAGAGATGCGGAATCGATTTCGATAACAGTGACAACAGTATACAATTGTTTGCATACAAAACAGTTCAAAAATTGCGCATACCGTAATTCGAACAGAGTGCCTGTAATCTTCACCAGCGTACATGTTATGCAATCGCTTACATCTCATCTTCTCCACTTTTCCCTTCCTCTAACTATAACTGCCGGGTACAATGGAACCTAATTATGCTGACTCGCTGGTAAGATGACACCCATAAAAGAGAGGGAGCGGAGAGGTTCCATATGATCGTCGATCGATATTCGCCCTCCATGTCATCTACCGTATTAGATACAGTAACTCGTTTCCTGGGCTGTTTCACGGCTGAGCGAATCGACTCATCTTCTTCCACGATCGATCTTGGACTGGACTCAATTCATCTCTCTGAGTTGGAGTTCGAATTGCAACGAGTGAGTTCTATCTTTGTTCTGACAGAGATAGTGAGTGATTGAAGGTGTATCCAGCAGCTCAACTCCAGTTTGGATTCACTATTCGTCTTCCGACCATCGGAGAAATTGTGAAACATGTCGAGGGACGGAATGGAACTACGAAAGTTGAAGAAAAGGCTGCCGATCTGTGGCGTATACCTCTATCGTCAGGTATATCACATTAGTTCTTTCCAATTATGACCTTATACTAGCCAATCCTCATCAGTTCAACGTCGCATCCTCTTCCTCTGTCGTCTCCATCCAGAGAATGCTCATCAATTCGAAGAGAAAATCTGTTTCTCGGGCAAGAATATTGATGTACGAAGGATGGAAAATACACTGAGACGAATAGTGATGAGACATGTTATACTGAGGACTTGTTATGAGGCTGAGAGACAGGTGAACAATTCAATTGAACCACTATCTACCAAAGATGTTTTCCAGTTCGTTCTCTCCGCTACTGAATGTCATGTCACCATTGATGAGTCGATTGAAGAGCGAAAGGATGAAGGATTCATCGATATTGAGAAAGAACCACCCATCAGGTTCGGCATTCACATTTGATCCAGTTGGGACAGAAGTTGTTTCAGAGTTACCCTTCAAAGAACTGGTAATGGTCACGAAGTCAACATCTCCTTCCATCACATCGCAGTGGATGGAAGATCCATTGGGATATTCCTGCAGGTTCGTTTAAAGTTCGGTCAATTTCACTGGTACATTTTAGGAGCTGAAAATAATCTACGGTTCCTCATCGGACTCTTCACTGCCCCAACCAAATCAGTACATCGATGATCTTCAAGAAAAGGTATTACGATGGACATGGATCGATCTTGAATTCTTTACAGGGCGACATTTCTTCGCAAGACCATATCGACTATTGGACACAAAAATTGAGTGGATTGGATTCTCAACTACTTCACACTGATTACAGAAGACTGTCTACGACCAGTGTAGAGGGGAAATCTATTGAGGTACTCTTCAACGTCTGTCACTTGGATTTCAATCGTTATCCAGATGACGATTTCTCCATCACTCATGTCTTCTCTTCATTCTCTTCGTCGTCAAAGTGGATCGACTTCATTCGGAGTTCTCCTTTCACTCTATCGATTGTTCGTCTACAAAACAACTGGTTTCGATGATTTCCCTCTTGGAGTTATGGTAGAGAATAGAAATGAGAAGAATCGAGTAAGAAGGCTCACCTAGAAGAGAATCATCCTTCTCTTTCAGGAAATTATTGGATGTTTCGTGAACAGTTGTGTGCTTCGATCTCGTTTGAATTCTTCATCGTCCTTCACTCAATTCATTCGAGAGATTCAACAGTCTCTCCACGAGATTCGTGATCATTCTTCCATTCCCTTCGATGACGTCGTCTCTGCTGTACAAGCGGATTCTGATGGAGGAACGTCACCTCTATTTCAGGTTAATTGAATCCTTTAGCGATAGATCATAGTGAATTCGCAGATTCTCTTCGTAATGGACAACGTAATTGGTCCCGTGAGTGATGATGACTTCCAAATGATGAAAGTGAATTCGAATACTGCGAAGTATGAGCAGACATGGTACATTACGAATTATGGAACCGAAATGAGCATCAAGGTATTTTTTTTACAATCATGTTACTGTAGTGATGAGCATGCTTGCAGGTTGAGTATCGCTCGGATCTCTTCAGCGAGAGAACTATACGAAGAAGTATTGACTTCGTCTTATTCCTTCTGCAGAGACTAGCAGAAGAACCAGATCTCCGAATCAATGAAGTCTCCCTGATGCGACCTATTGACTATCTTCAGTACCATGAAGAGATCAGTGTGAATAAACATGATTACCCTGATTTGTGAGTGTATTTTTATTTGCTCAAAAATGCGATTATCACTTCAGCAATCGCCTGATGATAACAGACTCGACAAAAGGAACTGTGCGATTCAAGGATTCGATTATTCCCACGAAGGACATGAAGCAACATAGTGGAACGATTGCGCGAGTGCTCAAAGAAGAGTACACAAATTAATATTGGATGATTAGACGACTATTTTTCCAGATATATTGCCCACTTCGGTGAACCTCATCGACCAGATGACTTTCTTGTTATCTATGTCGAGAGATCGACTAATCTAATTCCCCTAGTGTTGGCTGGATTGGAGGTAGATAATCACTTCGAAAAGAATAAATCAATATTTCTCAGGCCGGTTTCTGCCTCGCTCCGATCTCTCTCGATTGGTCACTCGATCGAAGACGTGAAGTGCTCACAACTATCGGGAACGCCCTCTATGTCACCGATAGCGATTCCATACCGTAAACTAAAAATCAATATTTTATATGACAAGATTCGTTCAGGGGCAAGTTCTGCCTCCAGTTCTCTTCAGTATTGAAGAGAGCTGGATCTCTCGAGAAGAATGGTCGCCGACCACTGTCGATGAATCTTCCATCGGATCTTCTATATGCAACCTTCACTTCTGGCACGACAGGAGTGGCCAAGTGTGTCTGCAATAGTGGAGAAGGTGAGGGATGAAAATGATGAGATAAGGGACTCTTCGAATATTCAGGAATGAGTAATCTCATGCTGAACTACACTAGAGAGTACTCAGTCGGAGCGCACAGTAGCGTCTATCAGGTATTTATTAATTTCGATTTTCTTGAAGATTTGGAACTGGTAGAACACTAATTTCCTGAAATGACAAATTGATTGATGATGGAAGATGTGAGTCCGTTCAGGTGATAAACTACGCCTTCGACATTTTCTTCTGTGATCTCTTCCTCGCTCTGATGAATGATGCCGATCTGACTCTAGCGAGTGGGGCCATTCCGGAGAGGAAGGAGATGGAGAAGGTACTGTTCGATAAACATTAAACTCTTTGAAACTCCAATCTTGCAGGCTAAGATCAGTCACTGCTTCGTCATGCCGGCCTTTCTCAACTTTAGTGAAGACGTGGATTTGTGGGCGAGTCTCGACACTGTGCTCGTCACTGGAGAGACAATGCAGTCCAAGGCTTTCCGGTGAACGAATTCGTTGATTTGGAAGTAAATGAGAGGTTTCAGAAACCTCCTTCATTCTGGAGTGCCTCTTCATCAATTGTACGGAGCGACAGAACAGACGATAAATAACACGAGTCAGGTAGACAGTTTCAAATGTGTCGATACAAGCAAAGCCGATGCAATTCTGCAGAGATTGCACATCGATTCGCCTCGTCGAGCAGTGGGGAAGACGTACCGAAATTTGGGCATACGAACAGTGGATAAAGACGGGCAACCGCTGCCTCATTTATGGCCGGTGAGATTAAGAGATCGAAATATTCTAACGTCGATTCACAGGCCTTCCTTCGCTACTCCGGACCGGGACTTGCGAGAGGAGTATACGGACAGTTGGAGAGATCCAAGAAGATGTTCCCCATCGATGAATGCTTATTGAAAGAGGAGAAGGTGATGAATGAAGATCATCGTTGCTTCGACAGTGGAGATCTATTGAGAAAGTGCGAAGGTATGTTTGGACCTTTTATCTTGAGGCCGCCAGATTATATTTAGATTGCAACCTCGTCTTCGTCGGTCGCAATGATCACTTGAGAAAAGTTCGCGGACGGGCGGTCGATTTGAGAGAGGTTAGATCACACGATTTCACTCAAATATTGAAGAAGATCCGGTTCAGATCGAGCATCATCTCTCGTCCATTCCTCAAGTCTCTGGTTGCTTCGTACGTATATGGAATGATTCTCTCATTGCATATGCAGTATCGCAAATATCATCGGACCAGATCAATAAGAAGCTGTCGGAGTGAGTAATGAGAACAAAATAGGATCGAGAGAATATCTTGCATTTAGATCTCTCCCTTCGTACATGGTCCCTGAACACATTATCAGTCTGCCACGATTCCCGACCAATGCGAATGGGAAAATCGATGTGAAGGCGTTGCCTGAACCATTGATGATTGCATCGGAAGAAGTAAAGAGCATTATCGAACCTAGGAATTATTTGGAGAAGCAATTGAGTGGCATATTCGAGAGTCTGTTGAAGAAGAAGGTAAATATATTTTCCAAGTATCCGTACGGTCGATGACATTGTACTGCACATTTGTTTACGGTTTGGACATGGATTCCATTTCAGATCTCGATCACTGACGATTTTTTCTCCTTCGGTGGTAATTCTCTCCTTGCGATGCTTGCAGTGCAGAAGATTGAATCTGAGCTGAGTATCACCCTTCCTCTCATTCGATTCTTCCAACTTCGCACCATCGCGAAAATAGCAGAGTCGCTGCAAGGATTCACTTCCTTGGACGTACAATCGACCTCGGAAAATGCAGTAGTACCACCAAGTGAAAGCACAACCAGAACAGCGCCCACTCCTTCCTTCCGTATTCCACTCTCACCGCAGCAACGCCATCTCTGGTTCCAATACGCATTTGATCCTTCGAGCAATTCAGGAGACATCGCAATGAGGATCAAGATACCTGATATGAACCTCGTTCCTCGACTCCAATCTATTATCAACACGCTCATCATGGCGAACGATGGTCTTCGAACGACGATGATCATCGAAGGATCACTTCCAGTGCAATATGCACTGTCTGCCACGGAGTGCTTCCACTGCATCAGAGAGAAAGAGAAGGAAGGAGAAGAGAAGCTAAGCATCCACAGCAGGATCGTCGTTGGACTAAGTGGAAACGGAGAATTGTTCATTCGTCTTCATCACATTCTCGTTGATGGAAGATCGTTATCCATTCTCCATGATCAGATGGGAATACTTATGGAAGGGAAACCAATTACATCTCGAAAAAGCTTCCTGCAATATTGCTCAAGCGAATCACATACATCGAATGCTATCGGAGAATGGAAGAAGTATCTTGCTGATTGCCCGGAATTGAGGCTGCCAATGGAGAAGACTGACAAGACTGGCCACGGGACAGTCGTTCAGAAGATCGCACTCGATAAGAGTCTGATGAATGAGTTCACAGAGAAAAAAGAATGCACGTCCTTCCATCTCCTGATGTCTTCCTTCATCTCCACTCTTCATCAACTATCTACTCAGAATGACTTCACCATCGGAGTCGTTCATGCAGGAAGAACGATGGAAACTCACGACGTCGTCGGTCTCTTCGTCAATACTCTTCCTGTTCGAGTGAAGGCACTCGAGGAAACGATGGGCATCGAATCGGCCAAGGAAATCCTCCTCTTTCCCTTCTCCAATTGCACTTCGTCCCTGGGAGAGATTGTACTGGCAATAAATCCGAAGAGAGTTGCTGGAAGGCATCCCCTCTTCCAACACGTAATCAACTTCCAGAATGTGAGTGGAGAAGGAGATGGAAATGGAAATGTCGACTATGAACACGCTACTGAGACAGCATTCGATACGTGTTGGAAGATTGAGGAGAGTGAGGGAGGATTCATTGTGAGGATCGATTACAATCGAGCAATGTTTGAAGAGGATTTCGTGAGAAGTGCGGCGAGGATGTTTGAGAAGAGAATGAAGGGCTTCATTAAAAACTCTTCTTCCGATTCAGTCAATGTCCCGATGGAAACGGCAAAGGATAAGGTCGATCCGAATCCGGAATTCAGCGTCTTAGAGCTCGTGAGAAGATGTTGGATGAAACACCTAAACGTTGAATCCATAGCTGACGAAGATAACTTCTTCGAAGTCGGAGGGCACTCTCTCATTGCTCTTGCTGTTATAAACGAGCTATCCGGATTGATCGGGAAGGAGATTCCAATACGACACATCTTCGAACATCAAACACTCGGAGAGTTTACTCGATGCATTCATCAGTTGCTGAGTACGAAGGAATCCGAGGTTGCAAAGGCAGTTGAGAACTCAGTCGACCCGATGAGAATTCGTGCTTCGCACCTGCAAGTCCCGCTTCTGGAGCATATCAAAAATAATGGATCGAAGAGTTTCGTGAGAGCATACAACATTACTGCTCGCATCCGTATCAAGAGGGCTGTGACTCGAGAAGATGTAATCCTCAGATTCAATCGATTGTGTCTTCGGCATCCTTCACTGCGGACGTTTTTCGTATTCGACGGCGCATTCTTTCAACGAGTGGTTTCAGCGACGGAATGTTACCTTCCCATTGGAAGTTCCATGGATGATGGAGCTTTCGATGTTTTCGACTGTCCACCAATCGCTGTGTCCCTTCAAGGCAATGAACTTCGTATTTGCATCTCTCATCTCAATGTGGACGGACATTCGATGAAGACGCTAGTGAAGGAGCTTGCAGACTTCCATCATGATGACAAGAGCGAATCGACTGGATCATTCAATCAGCTCAATAACGAGCTGGAGATGAGACCGACTGCAGCGGCAACTTCATTCTGGAACAAATCACTAAACGGATTCGTCTTCAATCCTCTCCGAAGCAACCCTAGAAGCTCTAAGATTCGGCTGGATGCAGGATGCATCACGAAGGAGTATTCAGATCTTGGGAGGAATATCAGCAATATCAGCTCAACTCACCACTGCACTCCATTCTCCGTCCTTCTCTCTTCACTCGGTGCCACTCTACAGTGTCATTCCCTACAGAGAGACGCGCCAGTCTCCATTGGATGGCCGATTGATATGAGATCAACCAAGAATGAGAAAATACTGGGATTCGCTACAAACACTCTCATCACTACAGTTGATGCAGCTGCCGTCTCATCACAAAACCTGGTTTCATCTGTTTCTCAACAAGTGATAGGCGCGTTGGAGCATCGATCCATTCCATTCGATGAGCTTCTCAAGATCTCTGGAGCCTCAACCCTCTTCGATACGATGCTCGTTATGGATCCATTCACTGTCGATGACGGCGATGAATTCGAAGTGGTCGATGAGAAGCTTCCCTTCACCAAATTCCCTCTCACTTTCTTCGTACAGAATTCACTGAACGGAGTGAAGATCACTGCACATTTCATGAAGGATCTCTTCCATTCGACAGCCATCGAATTGATACTCGATGAGTGGGAACGGACACTGAACTGCTGGGCCTCTGGAAGCTCTCTGAAATGGAAGAACCGATACGACGAAGTGAAGGAGACAATAGTGAAGAGACAAGGACAGTATGTTCGTGTGGAAGATCTTACTGCATTGTGTACATCGATTGGAAGATGCCAAGCAGTGCACGATAAAGGAAGAATCATCTTGGAATATGACGCTTCGATTTCCGAGAAGGCACTTATCAACCACATCAAGCACAATGTTCCCCTTTGTCTTCATCCGGACGAACTTCGAAAGCGCACATTCTCTGAGGAGATTCCTTCCAGTCTGACTCTCACTCCTCAACAACTACAAATGTACTTTCTCTCTCGTGAGGACTCATCCGGTCACTACAACGTTCCCTTCGTCCAGAGGTTCAGCAAATCTTCTGTGAACGAGCGTAATCTCTCACTTGCTCTTCATTATGTTCGACAGCGGAATGAAGCATTGCGGACTCGCCTAGTGGAAGAAGATGGAGAACCAGTGCAGATTGTTCTATCGGCAACGGAGAGTTACTACTCCATCACTCTCGTGAATGTATTCAAGGAAGAGCTTCAGCAGCGTCTGAATTCTGTGAACGAATTGACTCTGAATCTCGACGACTCCCCTGCTCGACTGACCCTCTTCGATTCTGGAGATGACATTGTTCTTCTCCTCGTTATCTCTCACGTCTTCTGTGATGGATGGTCGACGTCGTTGATGCAGCAGCAACTCTCTTCCATCTATGAGAATCTACAGATGGGTGTAAGACCAAAGATGAGCAGACAACGGTCGTGTAAGGAATACAACGACGTGCTGCAGAGCGCCAATCCAACCAAATTGATCGATGAAGACTACTTGAAGAATGTGGTCGCGAGCCTGCCAGAATCGAATTGTGCCTTGGAGAAAGAAGGCGGTAAAGATGTTTACTGCACTCTTACCCTAAATAAATCGTCGTCCACGGAAATAAAGAAGAGAGCGGCAACAATGGACTCAACACCATTCAGTATTCTTCTCCAATCATTCACCCAGAGTATTCATCAAGTCTTCGGAATTATGAAGTTGAACATCGGAACTCCAGTGGCAAATCGTTCCTCATCAACGATAGATGTCATTGGATGTTTCATGAATACCATTGTCATCTCTGTTCACGCCACAAACCCAATCCAGAATCAGTCCATCCAATCTTCCCTCGCCCTCAACATCCCCAACTTCCATCTTCTCAAATCAGTTCGTACTCACCTGAATCAATCTGACATCCGTCTCTTCGACGTCTTCGTCAATTGTCGATATGGAATGGAATCGGAGAAGAATGTGAAAGTGGATGGAGTGAGGAAGTCAGAGGTCCATAAGATTACGCCAATTTATCCACTCGAATTTTATGTGGAGGAAGAAGATGGAGAGTTCGAGATTGAAGTGAAGATGAAGAGGGGAGATGAGCAGACGATTGACAAGCTGGTTAGCACGCTACGGAAAATTCTCTTGCACAGAGAACACGTAGCGGACAATGAAACGAATATTCCCAAGGATGCTACATGGACGTCAACAATTACTCGCGAGGATATTCCTTCTCTTGATCTTGCTTCTATTCTTCATCACAACTCTCAACTAAATGGACATGGACTCGCCATTCACACTCCACATAGGAAGATTAGTTACTCTGAACTATGGAGGATGCTATCGACACGATCTGCCATTATCCGAGACGAGTTCTTCATTACGACCGGCGAGATTCTTCGAGCAGATGACGTCATTGGAGTGAGGATGGAACATGGGCAAGGTAATTAGAACTAGGAACTTAATGCCGAATGTGAAGATTATTTTCAGAAGCAATGCTCTCTTGTCTCTCCATTCTCGTAGCTGGAACTGCCTATCTCCCGCTACTGAATAATTGGCCAGAGGAAAGGATAAGCCATGCAGTTACGGAGACTGGCTGTGGACTGGTCATCGACGATGAAAATCTATTTACAAGTTAGGTTTTCTTCCAATGCTATAAAATTTTAAATTTCCTAGAGCGTGATAACAGAGATGTGCGATGGTTGCGTCAGAACATGATCGAAGACGCCGCCTATGTCATCTACACATCGGGAACCACGGGAAAGTCAGTTCTAATGTTTTCGAAGGGAAATTAATCGTCATTCTCTAGACCAAAAGGTGTGATCGCAGTTCATCGCGGAGTCCTCAATATGCTTTCATTCACTATTAGAAATTTATCGATGAGAAAGGATGATGTGGTAAGTAGGATTCAGTGATTCACATAAATCTCTTATGACAGATCTACCAATTCACCAAATTCGTCTTCGACAACAGCGTCCTTGAGGTTGAGTTTCACCTAGTCACCATTAGCGCGCATTTGTATTCAATCTGATTTTTTCTTGGTCTTACCTATAACAAAATAAATAAAAATTTCCAGATCTGGCTGGCTCTCGCTTCTGGATCAACTCTGTTCATCGATGATTCTCCCTTCACTCATCATCGATTCATCTCGAATATTCATCAGTATGGAATCACACATGCCCTGCTCTTCCCCGGACTTGTGGCTGCCTTCTCGTGAGCAATATTTTCAATTTTTCCAGGTTGTAAGTGTATTTCCATTTCAGTGACGAACAACTTTTGACTCTCTCTTCACTTCGTGCTTGGTGCATGGGAGCAGAGAAGGCGAGTCAGCCGCTTGTGGATAAAGCAATTGAGAAGGGAGTAAGCAAACCTAGCTAATGAAGGGAAATGTTAAGCCCATTGCAGATCAATATCGTGCAAGTTTATGGTCCCACTGAAACAACGACTTATGCGTTGTCTCGCTTCATGAAGAGAGGCGATCATGCGAACAATCTGGGATTGGGCTTGTCGAATACCATGGTGATGAATGAGAGACGTCAATGAAACACTGGAATTTCAGCTAAAAGTGAAATACAATGAGGACAAGACTGGTGAGTTGTTCATAACGGGAGATGGATTGATGAGAGGATACGTGGGAAGAACGTGAGTGTCTTCCATTTATATTTCAAATGAACTCCCTGTTCTCAGCAAGGAGCAGAGCTTCACGGAGGGCTACTACGCAACTGGAGATGTGGTGCGAGTGCAGAATGATGGTAAGAATGGCATCAATTTAGGCACTATAGAAACAAAATGTTGCAGGGACGGTGATCTTCGTTGGTAGAAACGATGGTCAAGTGAAAGTGCGTGGATACAGAGTGGAGCTGAATGAAGTGGAGAATGCCCTGCTCAAATGTGCACAGCAGGTTGTTCATAATTGTCGCCCCTCTTGACTCCTGTAAATGTTTAGGTGAAAGTCCTCCTTTTCGAAGAGCAGCAACAACTGATCGCTTTTGTGAAAAGCTCCCTGACTGGTCCCCAATTACGGTAACTGAAGCTGTCTACTCAAATTTGGCGCTGTTCTTTCAGAAGCCATTGTGGACAACTTCTACCGGATTACATGATTCCCTCTCGTTTCATTTCTCTAACGAGCTTTCCTCTCACGGATAATGCAAAAGTGGACGTGACCAAGTTGAGAGAGATGGTCAACATGAGATTGGAAAGAGATGAGAAGGATAGAGATGATAAGTCATCCATCGACCAACGATTCATCGAAGTTCTCAAGGTGAAGCCAATGAATCAATCGAATAGAGTATCTTATCTATTCCCAGAGGGTCGGATTTCGTTTCGTCACATTGGACGATAATTTCATCGAGATTGGAGGACAGTCAATTATTGCGATGAAATTGAGTGCAGAGATTGAGAAGGAATTCGGAGTGAATCTGCCACCTCATGAGTTGTATCGAGTTAAGAGACTCAAAGATCTACTTCCTCGTCTGTCGAACGGGGTAACAAATAAGTGATTCTCGGTTATTAGAAGAAAGCCGTTCAGAACGATCGAACACCAGATAAGAATCATACCGAATTCGATGAAAAGGTTCAAGATACTCATCAAGTTATTAAAGTGAATAATTCGACTGATAAGATCAGAGAAATGTGGAAATTGATGCTGAACACTGCGGTAGGTCTAGCTATCAAGTTTTGTCTACTAACAAGATTCTTTCAGTCTTTCACTGACGACGATAACTTCTTCCTCGTTGGAGGAGACAGTTTCAAACTATTGAAACTGCATAATAAATTCGTTCAAGAGTTTAGCCTCGATCTTTCACTCTCTGATCTTCTTCGCAATTTAACAATCAAGAAAGTGAGTGGAAATTGAGCCAACTTGTTAATTTTTCTGTTCAGCAAACTGAGATGTTAACCAGTAAGAAGAAGGTTCATTCTTCATTACTTCGACTCTCTAATCCAATTCATTCCAAAGGCAAAACACATTGCACAACAGTTTACACGGAAATTTTCAGGAACTGTGATCCTTCTTCATCCTTTGATCGGTGGAGTTCAAATGCCTTATCGAAATCTAATAGCTCAGCTTGCAAAGGATTATGAAATAATCGGTTTCGAACATCCTCAGACATTCACTCAAGATTCAACTGCAGCAGAATTCATGTCAATTGGTAAATTGATCGTAAGCCATGAAGCCTAACTATGCATTATTTACAGAGAGCTTGGTCCAGTCATATGTGCTACCTCACAAAGCTGATTTGATGAAGTCGATGAATAAGCTTGTTTTGATCGGAGCTTCTCTCGGGTCTTTACTTGCATTCGAGATGGCATCTCAACTTGGAGTGGAAACAGAAATGATTGTCATTGATGGAACCTCGAATCAGAGACGGGTAAAATCTCGATCTGATGAGTCACTGCACTCACTTCTTACAGACTCAATCAATCAGTCTAGAAGAGCATCGATCAATGATGATTGACATACTCGATAAGTACAAAGTGAAGGATTCAGTCTTAATTGATCACATGATTTCTCATTCCTGGCAATTATATAGCCTATCTCGAGATTATCATCCAATCAGAAACAAACGCATTTCGGTTCGTCAAGAGAAACGATTACGTTCATTACTTTTTAACCATCAGGTTCACATCTTCTCTTGTTGCGAAACGGATCTAAACTGGTCGGAAATTGCTCTACTCAAGGTTTCGATTTTGCTTTTTCCTTTCGAGCTGAAAAATACGAAGGGTTTGTTGCAGAGTGTGCACAAACTGACGGGAGATCACTCACAGATTCTCAATCAAGACAATTCCTCCTTACTTGCTCATTTTATCCGATCGAATCTCTAAGTTTGTCATCATTGTGCTCACTTATGAGAAAGGGGCTTAGTGTTTTAATTTGTGCATGAGGCTGATCAATTGATCACGATCATTGCATATTCCCTCCTTTCTTCTCGTCTGTTTCTATGATCTTTGTGCCTCTGACTCGTCTCTTTCTTATCAATTGCTCTCACTGTCGATAAAGCCGGCGAAGCATCGAAAATCAGCAGGGAATTTGTTGTGTTGCAACGCTTATCACCGCCGTACAATTCTGAACGTAAACGTGACTTCTCAAGGAATATTTTGAAGTCGGCTCATAATGTGGCGATGCGTGCATGAGAGTGATACATAGTGTAGTATGCATTAACAGAAACAGATTTGTTGATGAATGCCGTCACTCGGTTGTTTACATGAAGTGTTCGGAGAGAGGAAATCGAATGGAGTATCTCTAGTTCGATCTCTCACCATCTTGCAGTAGGAAGAGAACTGCCCTTGAAATCCATCAAGGACCAACTCGTGAGACGATTTTTTCCTCTTTATTTCATAGGATGAGCCCATAATAGTTTTGTGGTCACGTGTCGTCATGTTTCGAGCATATCACATTCTCACAAAATTCACCGCTCGATCAGTGGAAAGAATCTTATCTGAGAAGGGGTCGAACTACTCTTCTGACACAGGAGAGAGAGGAAGGGAGGGAGAGGAGACTAGGGGGGAGGGGAGCGGATTGTAGGGTGCACACTCCGAAAACTGGATGCTGATAGCTGCAAAACTAACATGGATCGTAGATGACGGTCACGTAATCGTTATGAAACTATCCATGTTTAGCACTACGTTGTCCATGAAAGAAAGAGAGAATGAGGAGCATCGACCATAGTTCCGATCCTTCCCTCGTCTCTTTCCTCAAGGGGGAGGAGAGACAATAAACAGGATACCGGAAAACTGAAAGAATGCTCCGTAAAACCGCCAACTTCTCTTCTTTCTTTTGGTGGAACGGAACATCGCACCTTTTTTCTTCGCAGTTCTTCGTCTAAAGATGGAATCTCACTTATTCAAACCGTTTCTCTTTTCATCACCGTTCAAAACCTGCTGACTCGTGACTCGATAGACAACTGTAAATCGAAGCGATATTTAACGAAAACTGAATTTGTTCTCTCGCTGATCCCATGTGATCGAGATGTCATCACATATTTTTCGGTATATTCCTCCCTTCCTTCGAAACAACCTCGAAACAATCGACTGTTGAGAAGGAGAAGTATTTCGATCCACCCAACTCTTTCATCCCTAAGGCTGCAAAACTGCTTATACCAACCGGGTCGTATCTTTCATCTCTCTCTCTTCACTCAGGATGAGAGAGAGGGGAGGCCATTGAAGAGATCCTTTCTAGGGGAGGGCTAAATCAGTTCCGATTTTCACCTTTCCTCTCCTCCTCTTCATCCTCACAACTTTCTTCCCATTCCTTAGCCGCACTTCATTTCAAGGCGAAAACTTGGCATATTGAGAAGAGGAATGCTGCAGGCGCATCATAATTTCATCTCTTACTAATTTTGTTTGATTCCTTGCATGATTCCTAGTCTATCTTGGTATCTCATTGCTCTTCATCTCACTAACTAGTATCTACTTTCGAGTTGGCCGCATAACATCTTCTTCTTTCCTCCTATCTTTCGCATAAGGTCAAGGGCGACAAAATCGACTCGCGC
>LS486690.1:0-46481 GCA_900490705.1 Pristionchus arcanus
CTCCCTCCCCTCTCGTCCTCCTTCATCTCAATAGTTCAACCTCCTTCAGTGTTCGTTCTCTTCTTGGATACGCTGACGAAAATGAGAAGGATAGTATAATATCATGGAGGGTCGATGGACAACATGTGGGTTATTATTAATATTTTACGCAGGCCAAACAAATTTATTTGAGATTTGTAAATATCATTTAAAAAATTAGTATAATATTGTATAATTGAGGTGAAATGGTCGTGTAAGTATCATCCGATGGGGAAAGTTGTACGATCAATGAAGCAGAATGGTTAGTCAGGGGAATAATTGATAGGGTGCTGAGAATTGATTATTAAGATGAATGGCCTCCTGCTGTACTCCAACAAATGGAATATCTCAAGCACTTCCCTTTTCACACTAAAAATGTCACTGTTATCACTTATACTGACAAACAGGAGGTACTGTATCTCTACATGTAGTCTAATGTAGAGAAGTATTGATTGAAGGTGAAAGTATTCCGTACGGTGGTTGCTTATCTGAAGAAGTCGTCTCCTCTTCTGTATGCATCAATGGGTCATTCCATCCTTAGAGTTATCAATCACTTCAAGCAATTATCTCGTCCTTTGTTACGACCGAAGAGTGGTTTGTGAATGGATAATAGGATACGAAATGATTATTGAATATTTGAGCGAATAGTGGAAGGAATAGAGCGGAGACTGCATCTCCCACTATGAGATTACTACCTCAGGTTAGATTATATTATAATGAGATTTGAATGCTAAAATACCTTCTTAGACTTCATCAGCATCTCTGAATAATCATACAATGAAAGAGGATCTCTATGCTACTCCTATTCCATTCCATTCAAGAATCACACTCACAGGAGATACCGTACTCTACTCTATTGATTACACGTGATAATTATCTCATTTGTAGGTTCCATATGTGGATGTGTCTCCCATTCCGACAACTCTTACTCATCGCCATACTTCACACAAAACTCCCCCACAAGGACCATTGAGAGTTGATCCGAAGAGTGGAATTAAAGCAAGAGATATCCTCAGTCAGTATAATATTTAATATCCTCGCATTAATATGTATTAATGTTTAAACTATGGAATATTAGTGAATATATTAATTTAGTGGAACCGATGGGAGAAAGAATTCTTCGATTGCCTGGTCTCAAACATAGTCCCGATCTTATTGAGAGGATCAAGAGTTAGTTCCCCTCCCCCTTCCTCTCCTTCTCTTTTCTCCCTTCAGATCTTTCTCCTCGAGTATCAGCCATTCCATTCCCTCTGGATACGATAACTCATGATGGGAGAGACTACGACATCCCTCTTGTACTCGATCCTCCTGTTCTCGAAGGAATCTCTCTTGATATGGATCCAGCCCTATTCGAGACTCTTCAACTACTTCTATTATCCCTTCCTGTTGGTCAGAATCTTCCCTCTCTCTCTCTCTCTCTCTCCCTCTCTCCTTACTATTTCGAGGGTGATTATTACTCCCTTGTAGGAACGAGACGCAAACTGCAATTACTGCTCAAATTCATAAACGACATCTCAAACAATCATTGTTTATCCCTTCAAGATAATAGAGAGAATCGATATGTTGTGAGTAATGTATGGAATAGTAGGAGGAGGGCGAGTGGTGGGAGAATAAATATGATGGTTGAAGGCTCTGGATGAATTATGTGATTACATACTCTCTGCAAACGATGAATATTCAAGTGAGTTAGAAGTGAATAGAGTTGATTCCTTTCTTGAGACAGTCTCAATTGTTCTTGGAGGAATAAATTCATTGTAGTGGATTCGCCTCTTTCTCATTCGGAAAGGATTAATCTCGTCTCAATGCTCATTGATAACGAATCCAGACTATTCAGGTATACTGTCTTTCCTTTTCTTCTATATTTATTCAATTTATCTTTGTATTTAGGGTACCCGATGATTTTGAGTCTCGCGTTGAGAATGTGTTAATGGAAAGGAATCGAACGAAAGTGAGTGAATTCTCTATTTCCTCCATTATCAATTAATATCAGTATGAATTGGATGAGAATAGTCCCTCAATTGTCCCGCTCGCTCCCAATTACTGTCAACGGATACAGGTATCCTCCACTCTTATCTTGTCTTCTCTCCCATGTTCCATATCTAATTCTATTCTGTTAAGCCAGAAGTATACTCGGCCCAGATGAATGCAACGAATGATCTTCGTTCTCTTCTTCATAATATTATCTCCAATCAAAGGATGACTAATTCAGAACGAGAAAAGAAGCTTAAAGCAGTTAGTTCATCTCATCATCTTTATCCCTTTCTCTACACATTTGTTTCAGTTTGAGAAGAGTCATCCGAGTATATTCTACGAGAAATTTCCAGAGAGATTACAGAAGAAACAAGAAGGAGGATTTCTCCATAAGATCTTCAGATCTCGTAATGATTAGAATACTCGAATATCGTCGATCTCTTCACTCGTATCTATTATTGTATAGCTTTAAACTCGCTAGTCATCCTTATCTCAATTACTTGCTAATATTGTTTGTATAAAAGTACGAATTCTCCCCTCTCCCTCTCCTTGTGTGTTTTGATCTCCATTGTTCAGTGGTAATCAATCTATAATGGTCGGAAATCCCTCCCCCTCTTCCTCTCCCTCTCCCTCTCCCTCCCTCCCGTGACCTCTGTGACCTCTCGATTTCGCAATACTCTCTCTCTCTCTTTGATCTACCCATCCCCCTCTCCCTCTCTCATTCTCATTCTCGACTTCCCATCTCGACTTGCCCTCTCAAATCGAGAATGGATCTTCCTCATCTCCGTAATCACTTCTCTCCTTCTTCCCTTACTCGAACAGTTCAATCCATCATCTCTCCTTGTCTCTACACTGGTTCTCCCTATGGACTATTTCGTATGTATTTACTGTAACTAACTCATTCTAATCGATATTCATTCAGCTCCTTCCCTCTCTTCACCATGGCGATCGATGACTGTGAAGACTGAAGATACGTTAAAGATGGAGAAGGATGAGATAACTGAAGGGATGAAGACTGATGATGAAGAGTGAGTCACCCCTCAACTCTCCCCTCCTTTCCTCTCATTATCCCCATCTCCTAATCTTGCGATGTCACCGTCACTATTCATACATTAGAATTTGGACTATTCCGATGTAATTTTTTTCTTCAATAATCTGTTGAGTAGCTGTGACTATGTAATAGGAAAATTATTGTGGAGACGGAGGGGGAGGATGATCCGCGGACCTATAGTAGCGCCAAGGGGGCGGGTTGGCTTTCCGAGCATCGGCAAACCTTTGTTACTTCACCGTAACTACCTATTAGAAAAAATCTTGGTTTTGTATTGTAGAAGAAACGAGAAACTGCTAGCTGCGGCAAAAGAAAGGGAGAGAGGGAGCGATTTCCTATGTAGATTGATGTATGAAATTGAGGACACGATCCACAATGGCCATGGGCTGTTATTCTGAGATCGTGGATAAGGTTTCTAGGAACTATCCAATGGATGAAAAACCTCGAGTGAAGAGAATGAAGGTGAGATTTTTAGATTATTATTTTGAAAGGGGTTTGGATTACTCAGAAACTAATTTATCCGAAGCCGAAGAAGAGTTCAACGAAGAAAGATATTGTGAAGGTTAAAGTAAAGAAGAGAAGATTATGTGCCAATCCTGATCTCCTTGAAGCTCCTCTCTTAGTCAAAGAACATCTAAGCACATTTCAATCTAATGGTCAGTACAAGATGAAACACTATGGAAAGACGAATGAAGGCACATATTTGAGGCAGAGATCAAATGTGGTGGTTTATCCTTAAAGTACTGATGGATCCTACGAATCGGCATATCATTGCATGGACTGGACAATACTACTCATTCAGGTTAGATCCGGAATAAAATCATAAGCGGTGTTATCGAGGCTGAAATAATTGAATTCAGAGTGATCGATAAAGAACTCTTCACTCAGATGTGGTGTGATTACAATTACAGATGCAGAATGGTGAGTCGGATATCTCGTTAACCCATCTAGTGTATCTCTTCATCTTCAGATTGCATGGTCATCAGTGTGTCGTTCAATGCGTCTCTGCTATGGAGACAAAGGAATTCTCACTCCTGTCTCTCAAAGAGAACGAATCTGGGCTTTCGTCGTTGATGTATTGCTCCCCATAATATCCATTTATTATTGTAGATGTTCAGATTTCAATTCCTCTGATGATGTCGAGAGAGTCCATTCAAGAGTTCATCGATGAACATAAAGAGGTCTGCCCCATTTATTATCCAATATCAATCAAATTTATTGCAGATTCCGCCCAATTCAATGTTTTTCGATGGAAATCGCCCGCTAAGATTTGGTGTAGAGGAATCTACAAATGATTTGAAGATGAAATATCCTTCATCCTACATTCCTAATGTAGATCCTCCACATTGTGAACTGGAGTCAATGAGTCTATTACCTCCCCCTTCTCCATCTCCAATCATATTCTCACCGCTTAAACAACTCGACTTTTCTAATCGGCCCCCTCTCACATCTCCTCTTTTCTGGACAGACAATTCAACCGCAAAAAGTTCAACGACTTCACCCCTTCCTTCACCTTATTGGCTACCGGTACCCACCACTCATAATTTCTCATCGTTTTTCCGTTTCTAGCTAATTGTTCTTGTTATGTTCTTGATATATCCTATAAGTTCCAAATGTGCGTTTAATTTTTGTTCATGTTGTTATGTGTTGATGATAAAGATTTGAAGTACCAGTATTTACTTACACAAGTACCAAAATGAGGACAATTGAACGAAGATAATTGTAAAGCGACAGAATTATGAAAAGATGGGTTACGATTGAGGGGACTGGAAAACACTAACAAAAAAAGCTTCAGAACAATTACGGTTTAGCTTGCACAGAAACAATTCAAATGACGAATCAAAACGCGTAATCATTCCCCTTTGTACATAACCCAGACTCGGGGGCTCTCGATGTAACCTAAACATGGAACCATTGAAAGCTGAAAAGATCACAACACAAGCCCATAAGGGCGTTAGAGGCAGATCGGTATCTGGCAGCGAGCCGTTTAGAACTATACGATATCATAAGAAAAAAGGTAAAATAATTTCTTTATTCATAATGGATAAGGCAGCGTAGGAAGGAACTACATTGTTCAAAGGTTGGATTTTTCTTTCCAGTCTTATAGTTACTGAAACTTTCATTAAGCGTATTTTCCCTGTTCCATAGAAAGCAGTCGATGGATAAAATATATTGAACTTACCGGTGTTGCTCTCACTTGTGAGGTAACCACCGTGCTCTTTCAGCGTATGGTCCTTGATCTCACTCCACTCGGCGAAAGGCTGGCGGCAGATGGAGCATAGGTAACCGTGCTCCTCTTTTTTGTGAGCCTGGACCAAAAGACTGATCAGAGCGTACGACTAGATCATTGTACATACCTCCATCTCGAGATAACGATTGCATCGGAAATCGCAGATCAGGCATTCGAACTTGATGATCCCGGTGTGCATTCTCTCGTGAGTAATCACCTTTGAATATATCGAGATAGACAATGACAGAAAAAAACATATTCTCGGCACGTTAGAAAATTTAATTGTGATGTACCCAGCCTATGTAAATGTGAAAACCACAACCAATTATTTTCATCGTTGCCCGACGCATAGCAAGTTCCAAATTTCCTAGTTAATACTGATACTAAACCACAGTCAACACTTGTAAAACGCTTGAAAATTCATGTACTTTAAGATGCGTTAGTAAAGCCAAAAAAAGACACGCAGTGGCTTATTTTGCATTGAACCCATTTTGATCAATAAACGATATTGTATCAATGACGCATACCGATACTTCCGAAGTAAACAGCTCATCGCAGAAATGGCAAGCATACGTCTTCGTGAAAACATGAGCCATTTTCTTGTGCTTACGAAGCTTACGAGGAGTGAGAAACTTCAGGTTACATTCATTGCATCGGAAACCTGAAGCATGAACATCGGAATATAATGGAATTTGACACATCGACAGTTTTCCAAATTCGATCCTACATTCTCGCTTCTAGTAGTCTAAGCTGCCCATCCCCACCCTCGTACCTGAATTAGCTCCTCGATGAAATTTCGCGCGATGCAGAAGCAAACGTTGACCATTGCATAAATTGCGCATGGGCAAGCATTCGTAGCACATAAACGTCTGAAAATAATACAATAATAATAATAATAATAATAATAATAATAACACACCAATTCGCAATCATGATTCGATAGATCTTCTTTTCTGGGAAGGCATTTGAAGCAGTCCAAGCACTGGACGAATTCGATCGACTCAGGATGTCTACAACAAATAATTGTAACATTAAAAACATTAATATGAAGAACTCACTTCTTCAGAAGATGCTTCTTCAGCGACACTTCGTTCCGGAACCTCTTATCGCAGAAATTACATTGAGGAGAAACCTTCTTGCGATAAGGTCTCTTCGGCTGCCTCAGCATCCCATTTCGATCGAAGCGCGGTACGATTCCATTTGTATTTTCTCCGGGAAGAGGAATGCGATTCACATCTATATCGAAGCTAGCCGAAGCAAGCTCGTTCTCAGGGGGAATAAATCCACCACTCTGTAATTCCTCCAGTCGATTGAGTTCCTGTTCCTCAAGTCTTAAAAATATATATAAGCGCTGTGAAAAAAATTTAAATTAAACTCACTTTTGCAACTGAATTTCTTCTTCTTGCTGAGCTATATACTCGAGATACTCGACGTGGTGATGATCGCGTAAATGTCTCTCGAGTAAATTTCTTTCACCAAAGCGATTGCGGCACACCTAAAAAAGTTTTGTAAACATTTTGAAGTCAAAAAATGAAAAAAAGAGCAAGAGAATACATTTCAACCCACTTTGCATCTCGGCATCTTGCTACGCACAAGTCTACGAATTTCATCAGGGTCTGTTGGATGAGGTGGACCAGGAGGGAGTTCGACATCCACCAACCCAGCAGCAGCCTTCGCCAATTCGGGCATAAGAGGAACACCTGGAGAACTTATCAATAATACGTTGATCTCAAAAGAATACGCAAAGGTGGAGAACAAAACCGCCCTTTACAAGGGAAGCATTCAAACGAACATTTTGCTTTAGATTTCGGGCGCGTTCTCATTCCATCGAGAATCTGTCCGGTTCCACTAAGAACAATGCGCTTCTTCTCTTCAGGCTTGACTTCTTCTCTCTGAACTTCTCCACGCAGTTGGCAAAGAAGAGACCCAATACCATCAAGATGTGTATTCTAAAAATTGTCCTTATTTTTCAGAAATAAATCAATACAATAGATATTTAAGTTCTAGTAATGAATAAAAAAACATACCTGATCTTTTCGAGATTGTTCTCTGTGTTCCTGTCTTCGTTCCTTAGCATCCTCAATAGCCATCTTGAGCTCATCCAGATCAGGAGTTCCACATCTGAAAAAAATGAATTCAAAATAAAATTGACAACATCAACAACCTGTAGGAGTCGTAGTCATCCCAATTGGTTGTGAAGACCCGTGGCCCGTCGTCGGGTGATGAAGTATCACTTCTGTTCGACTGCATCTCCAATTGCTCGATGTTGTGAGCGGAAGAACCGTGTGCGAACGAGGTGAAGCTGAAATATTTTGTGAAGCGAGTTTACGCATGTGGCTGAGAGAGATGATACATATATATTAGTAGTTGAAAATTAATAACTCACTCGACAGCTAATGGTGCATGTGGGCCAATTGCTCGATTGTCTTCACCGCCTGCAACAGACATATAGGAAATTCAAGCTACCACTATGGTGGCTAGTTAATGCGATTAAAGTAAAATTGCCAAACAAATTAAATTATAACAATAGTTAGCAATGATAAATTAAAATGTAATATAAAACATTGTACCTGAGAAGCGGTAACCATTATTCATATGCGTGTTCAGAGGCGCGTTCCAAGAATTAAAAGAGCCCGACATTAACCGTGGACTTCTCTGCAAGTATCCAGCATAAGAGCATAAGATGATCCACAATTTACCAGATTAACATGCAAAATCTTTCTTCGACTTTCAAATTAAAACGCGAATCTTGCTTTTTTTTCTGCGGGATTTTTCGAGACCGTAGCGTCGAATCGTGAACAATCATATCTTTCGTGCTGGGATTTAAAACTTAAATGTCCAATTTAAACTAAAAAAATCCCGTCACACTTAAATTTTTATTTTATTTTTAAATGCCTTTCCTCGTAATCGATGACATCCATTTTTTTGTCTTATGATAGTTCGATCGAGTACCTTGCTACTAGCTTTCTTCTCCGTTGTCATATTTCACGAAATTTGTTCCATTTCTATATTTTTGTGAAAAAGATTAACGAATATTTATGCTTTCTTAAATATCAGATATAACATCATGGTCTACGAAGGGTTTGAATATCAAGGAAATGTGAGTGTTTGTATTATGAATTGAAAAATGGATTAGCTTATTCTATAGTTATTGTATTTGAATGAAATAGCTATTAAATACGTGTTAAATAGTTATCTATTCTTGTGGATTCACGGTTCTTAAGAACGGGTCTTGCGCATGGTTTCGTTTTTGTTTGGAAATCTGATGTGAACATAATTAAACTAATAAGAAGACTAAGATGTATGAGCGCATAATAACTCTAGAGTAATGCATTTCAGAACATATTCGATCCCGATGATCCAATCAGCGTATATGAGCACCAGACGATGAAAGTATTTGTGCGCGAAGCGCCGAAAGGATTTCGGATCTGCTCTTTCGAAGTCAACGTTACGGAAGTAGTGGTCATTATTACCGGACATCGGTGGATAACTTTTTTTATTCAGACTTCACCTCTGCGCACATTTTCATCTCACAATGAGAATCTACGTCGTCTCTGGCTCTCATATGTAAAAGATCGCGGAATATTCGTAGGTTTCATCAAACACGGCAAGATTTCGAGTATGCCAATTTTAGTTGCTTCGAAAATGGGATGGAAAGCATAAATCACTTTGGACAAAAATGGTTGCAGTAGCGAAAGTGGACGAACATTGCCTTTTTAAAGAGGCTCTTCTCAGAATGTCGACGTGAGTGTTACGAAAATATATGCATCATTTATATGCTTATTCGATCATTTAGCCTCAAATGCGTTTCACTATATCTCGAACAGTTGGATGATATAAAATTGACTTTTGCTTCATATCTCCCATGGCACTTGGTACTTATAAAACTTCCTTCGGGAAATGATTGGGTAACTCTTGAGGTTGTCCCCGATCTGGAATCTCTTCTTCATTGTTCTCCAAAGAGATCAATCGATCCCAATGATCTTACATTCCTTCTCAGAATGTTCAATCTCATTGACGTAATGATGATTATTCATTTACGTAGATTATGGTTTTATTCAGGGCGGAAATTTCTACTGTAACTTTGATCATGGGCATGATTCGGCAAGTGGTGCATGCTTGACCAAAAGTCGAAAACAACTTCCACCTCAATCCTCCCAAACGATTCAGGTTATTTTTTTAAAAGCAATTTTCATTTGTGTTATGTGCGTTTTCTTACATTTAGTTTTTCTTCGACAATGTTCGTGGGGCTACACTTAAGCCGAAGCAGTATGCATTGCGAACTCAGGTTTTTTATATTCAATATTTTAATTTTTTTTGTGATGAATATTACAGAAGCTTACAGCTCGATTGCGACCATATCAGAGAGATGCAACCAGATTCATGATCAATAGAGAACTACATCCCAATTTGAGATTCCAAGTGAGATTTCATCTCTCTATTGGTGATTACGATCTTCCATTTCAGTTTAGCTCTTTCTACTATCATATTAAGATGGAAACTGATCAGATGCCTGTTTACTATTTACCTAATCTTGCTATTTTTATGTTCAAGTGAGTTCTTACAATTTCACCACATTAATGGTAATGAAATTATTGTAAATTTAAAAAAAAACAAACATGGAGAATAATTGTGTATGAATGTCGTGGTGTCAAAGAAGTTTCTCGTAGAGATGAGCGACCATAAATTTATATATTCAATTTTGACTGTACTTATTGTTACTTTGAAGCCCTCCTGATGTACCTACTCTATCTACATGTGGAGGTATTCTGGCAGATGAAATGGGATTGGGAAAGACCGTTGAACTATTGGCATTGATCACAACTCTAACTCCTGATCACACTCCTGAAATTGTGGAGACAACAATAGAAGACCCAAAGTAAGTTCATCACTTGCAACAGTTTACGATTAGCGTTAGAGCAGAAGGTTATGTTTTGTTTAGAATGGATGAAGTGGGAGAAGTATTAGATGATATCATCTCCAATGTCGTTGCTGCCGTCGAAGGAGAGAAGGCTGTCACACAATTCGTATGTTTCCTTATTTTCTCTTCCATTTGTATTGGCGTAATGACGACTAATTTGTTTTGAAGAGGCCTAAAAAAGAAGTGGGCGTTATGTACTACTCGAAGAGTTCTACCATGCCATCCAGTCCCACTAAGAGTTAGTTCCCTCTATTCTCTATTCTTGTCAATCATTCTCTTTAGAGAATATGATTTCCTGTGAGGAATGTGGTACATCATGTGTTCAACAGCGAGTCCATTGGTCGCCCGGTCTCTCTGCTCAGACAAGATTCGTCTGTCCCGAATGTATCATGACTACTGTAAGTGTGATAGTCTTATCCCAATCGGATTGATGTGTGAGGGAGAGATATTTTCAGAAGGAATTGATTCCTATAAAGACTACTCTCATCGTTGTTCCAAATGCAATCGCCCATCAATGGTATGAAGAAATCAGAAAACATGTTAAGGAGGATGTAAAAATCGATGTGAGTATGAAAGAATGAGTCATTTATTTAACTAATCTCCCTTCTTTCTCAGGTATATAAGGGAGTGTCTATCGATGGATACAAACATCCACACTATCTTAATCAATTCGACATTATTATAACAACTTATGATGTGATTCAAAGGGAGAAGAATTATTTGGAAATTCATAGACCGAGTAAGTTTTATTATTTCAGGTATCTCACTGTGTTGCATATGAACAATCTCGATATTGAATACAACCTATAACTCGTCAATATTCTTTTTTTTTCGAAAATAATTAGCCCATTTTTGAAGAAAAAAAAACATAATTTCAATTCTCACAATTCGATTATGTTTCGTTATCTCATTTTTTCTAGCTGATCGTCTTCGTAAACGTCCATACGAAATGGGAAAGATGGCGTGTACTCCTCTATTCTCAGTTCTCTGGTGGAGGGTAATTTAATCTATTCTTATTTATCTCTACGATTCGCAATACAGATTGTATTAAGGTGTGCCTAGACGAATCTCAAATGATTGACAAAGGGACTTCAATGATCTCTAATCTTTGTAAAAAGTTGGAAGCCCGAGCACGATGGTCCATAACAGGAACTCCAATATCTACATCCATCAGAGGTTACCATTTTACATCATTCTCGTGATATAAGAGCTATGATTTTAACTCCATCGGTGATACTTAGTTGGAAGTTAATATAATTAAGATGTGCATGGATTAGTTAATTTCCTCGGAGTAATTCCCCTCGACAATGAATTGATATTCGATCAATGTGTATACATTCCATATATGAAGAGAAGCAACAGCTTTCTCATTTCATTAATGTCAAAAATTATGTGGAGAACTGAGAAGAAGCATCTCCAGGTGTGCATCATTCTTCGAAATTAATGCCTTCTTAGTTTCTTGGGGAAAAAGTAGGGGAAATAGGAAAAAAGGTGTTTTTTCCCCGACTTTTTTCGCACTGTTTTCGGAAAATAGTTAACATTTGAGTTCCCGCAATTTTCGACTATTCACAATATCTCGGCTCCCCATGAATCAATCAACACAATAATTTGGCAGAACATATACTATCCAACTGGGAATCTAAATTTAAATTTTTGTGACGATTGGATAACGTGGAATTGAGATATTACGCAAAAACGAAAAAAAAAAGCGGGAATAAAAAACTGTGTGAGTGTTACCAAAAATGTGGTAGATAATAAGGTTAATCTCGATTGCAGTCCAATTCACTTGGTGTCATCTCACATGTAGACATGGTACTTCTATCTGCAATGGAAGAACGAATGTACTCTGATATTATATCCAACTCGAAGGAAAATGTAAGATATACGTTTAATATTCATAGCTTTTACTTTTTATATTTTATTTTCTCCACAAAGACTTACCAGATTGAAAGTTTTTCATAATTTAGAAATTTAGCCGCGTATATGGCACAAATATAATTGAGGTGCTCGCTGTAGTGAAGGATATCTCTCCGGATAGAAAACTGAGTGATCTATCTCGTCAACTTCATTCCAAACTGTTCGGTGCTCTATCCAAAGTTGAATTCTTCCTTCTCACGAGTTTGACTGGGCGAAGTCAATGGGGAAGAATGAAAAGAAATGAAGAAGATGAAGAGAACACTTTTCACAATGTAATACACTTTGGCTTTTTTTATAATGAAGTGGACCCATTTCAGAGGATGTTTACTCCTCAAAGTCTATTTTATCGATTACTAAGAGAGAAAAAAAATGCGGTGACGAGAGGACAAAGGAATATGATAATGTACTACAATGGTAAGTGAAGAGAGAGAGAGAGAGAGAATGGAGTCTATGGGGAATTAGATGATCCGTTCAGGAATAGCTGCCATTATGTGGAATACGGGGAAGGTCGAAGAAGCTCTTGGTTACTACACTAAAGTGAGAAATTATTTAATATATCAATAGATTGCTAAGGTTACGATATCTCCTCTTTACGTTAATTATACCAGGCAGTGAATTGTTGTCTGGCGACCGGACTATTAAATGAGATTTTGGGACACTCTAACGCCGTTGTATTCACAGTAAGTGAGAGAGAAGGGATGAAGGGAAAGATAGAGTGATTACAGTCGAAAGAGACGAATGATGATGAGAAGGAAGAAGATGATGAGAATGATGAGAGAGTGGGAAGACCTATTTCTTGTGATTCATTGCAGTTCGTTCATATCTATCGGTAAGTGAAATATATCTCACTGAAGAGTCATAATAAGTGTACTTGGTAGGTGTGCAGGATTTTAATGATTTTATTTCCTTAGATTGGTATAATTGCAGAAATGCACAATGGTTGTTGAGCTCTCATCCAGAATTGGCAGAGAATAGTGGAATCAATATGGAAGTTGCCACTCCTTCGTTCCAACAAGTTTAATATCATTGTATTTCAAGAATGACATAATTTGTAATCAGGCTTGGCGAACATATTCTCGTATTGAGGAGTCAATGTATCGAGAAAAAGAAATGGAATGGGAGAGAATTAAAAATGATGTAGAGGAATGCAATACTGATGTAGTAGTTAGTTATCTCAATCGTTATCTCCCAGTAAATGTTATTAAATACGGCGTGATGGGGGGGTTCTTCTGATTTCCTTGTTTCGTTAATTTACACTTCTTAAGATATTGAAATTAACGGAATGGATTGATAAACTGATCGGTTGTGCTGATGTGCTGACAGACTCTAACGGACAAGACTTTAGAAGCTTCAGATATAATTTGGAGAAAAAACTCGGGTAATTACGATTTGTACTGTCGTTGTAACGAATAGAAGGCGTTTATTTAGATTGCAATTCAATAATATAAACGTGATGGGCGAATGGATGAAATCACAATTGAATGCACTGAAGAGTCTCTCTCAAAATCTGATGCAACTCATTGAACGATGCATTGAGGTTGATAACATTTTCATATTTCTTCTTGGTTACATCGCATGAATTATCCATATATAAATCAGAATATGAATTGTTATTTAGGTTTCTAATGGAGATGATTTGGAAGATATTGTGAGTGAAGGAAGGTACCGAATGAGTGATCTTCACATGATAATCAAATCACCTAAAAAGGTACGATTTAATAATCATGAAAAGTTATCTACATGGATAATAAATTTAGAATGGAAAAAAGGAGGGAGAGAAAAGGTCAACTACACCGATCGAACCCAGACAAAGAGGACTGAAGAGGAGATTTATTGAGATTCGTAAAGGAGAATTCAATGAGATTGTAAGTGTGATGATGAGAGAGATAGAGAGAGAAGTATATACATTGTCAGTATAAAGTGGACTTAATGGATATTTTGATGAAGAATATTACGGATCTCTATGATGGATGTGTATGCTGTCAGAGTGATGGAGAGTTTGAGTAAGTGGAGAAGGATGATTATGGACGGGAAAAACGAATTAATGAATGTACAATTGATTTGAGTGAGACATCTCTGGAATCGTGCATATTCTGTGCAACAGAAGCAATGCATCAGAGGATGCAAATGAAGGACGCTGACGGAGAAAATATAAGGTTGAGAGAAGGGAAAGGGAAAGGGGGAAGATAAGTGATGTTGATCTTTCCAGTCGTTCTCGCATGAAGACATTGGAAATTATCGAGAAGGAACTCTCTTCTATCAGTCACAGGTACTCAATATTTACTTGTTTTTATTTTATTGCTAATCAACATCCTTTACAGACGCAGAGTGATTAAGAAGGAAGAAGATGAAGATGAAGAAGAAGAAGATGAAGATGAAGAAAAAAGGGAATGGACGGATATGCGAAAGATATGGAAGGAATCGATCAAGGGATGGAAATCAATTGATTCGTATTGGAGAGAATTACTTATTGTGATGTTAGAGAAGATGAATCGAGTGTAAGTAGAAGATGGATAGATGGAAGAGAGTGAGGGGGGGGGGGGGGAGTAGATGAGAGAAGAGGAATGATTATCCATTTCAGTCGTGAACTTCGACAGTGTACTATTAGATCAGAGAGTTGTGAGAAAGTAGAAGAAGAGGAGAGGAAATTAATGCGAGTGAAAGGAATGCATGAGAAGGCTGAACGCAATCTCAAATATGTTTATTCACTCAGGTTTAATTTATTATTGCAGAATAGATTGATATAATAATGATAATTATAGAGAAGAAAGCGGAATAAGTTGTTCCTCCTCATCAAATCCTTCATCTGATCCTTCTTCTCGTGAATGTCCTATTTGTTACGATGAAATTGGTGAATCGTGGGTGGTATTCCCATGTGCTCATCTTAATTGTGGAAAGTGTTTCAATCGATTAGTCAAGTGAGTTATCCCTCCTTCCTTCCCCAATCCTATCCTATTCCTTCCTTCTCTATAGATCACAAGGGACAGATCGAGTCTCGTGTTCTGTATGTAGAAATGTATTCCCTCACGTTGCTGCAATGTTCGTATCGAATAAGAAGAAGGATAGCCTTTGTCCCGTCGGATCACTCAATCTAAGTGTCAAGGTATCACTCTCATTCAATATATCTCTTTCTCGTAGCGGATCTATTCTCAAATGATACATCTCAGCTGGATAAAATCGTGCGTCTATCAGTTTCCATTCTTAAGAATAATCAATTTGAGAAGGTTTGCGTCTTTATTCTCCGACTAATCAATATAAATGTTTTGAGATGCTGGTATTCACATCTCTTTCACTCGGATTAACTGTTCTCAAGAGTGTATTCACTAGAGTGAGTAATTATCTCTTCATATTACCCAACTGATAATATTCAATCTAGGCCAATCTTCCTTTCCTCACATTGGAATCCGATTCTCAACGGAATGCCTTCGTACTCTCTAAGTTTAGGAATGATCCGCAGACGAGGGTTCGTATTTTGATCATCCTCAATAAATGGTTGATGGAACGACGAATTTACTCGTATTGGATTAATTTATAGATTCTTCTAATGCGATATGAATCTGGAGGCAAGGGACTCAATCTCACTGTAGCAAATCACATCATATTTGCTAATATTGTGGATGATGCATCTTTGGAGAAACAGGTAGAGAGAGAAAGGAAAGGAAAGAAGGAGAAGGAAATGGTATTAATTGAGGCTATCGGAAGATGTGATCGAATTGGACAGACGAAGAATGTTCATCTACATTATATTATCGCCCAAGATACGGTAAGAGATGAATGAGAATATGGATTGATATATGAATGTTGAGGTGGATGAACGAATGTATAAATTAACACGAGAAGTTAGATCGACAGCGTACATAAAAGACGATAATTGGACTGTAGGCACTCTTGTTGACGTTTTCACCGAAAGATGAATTGTATATATGTACATTTTGTTATTTTTTTATTTAGAAGGTTACTGTTTTTTTTAGGTTTCGATTTTATTTATTTTTGAAGCTATCAATAAGTTATTATATTTGAAGAAAACAATAAGTTATCCAAATATAATGTTAATATAGTATTCTTAATTGTTAATTCTCTAATCGATCTTTCTCTTTACGAAATCTCAACGAATCACTGATTGCTTTACTCTTAATCTTGTCGGGTTTTATGATGATATTTATTTATTTTTCTTCCAATTGTTTTGAACGTGGCCTTTTCGAATCTCCATAAAGAATGTGTTTTCTATTCGTCCGAAAATCGTTGTTTCTCTCCACAGATTGTTCTCTTCTGCTTATTGTATCTACTACGAAGGGATTGAAGGGAAGGAAAGTAGTCGATAATTGGCCAACCTTAGACCGTATGTCCATTGAATGACCACGCTTGTTCACAAGGTCATTTCAATGCCCTCTTTCTTCTCACTTTGATTAATTTCCACAGATCGGAGGAAGGGGTTTTATCTTCACTTCTGGTCGATATTTCTCTCTCTCCCTCAGGGCACAATACAAACAAGAGGTGTGGCAGGGAGGGAGGGGTGAGGGGATACTCGATGCTTACTCCCCTTCCTCCTTCTCCCTCAGATGAACTTGTGTTCCTTGTTTGATCTATCTCTCCTTCTCTTCTCTTTTCTTGTTTGTGTCCACTACAGATGCTTCTTATATCCCAGATGCACCTTCTCTCCTTATCTGTTTTTTATTCGCTTCTTTTAGCATCTCCAGCTGATCATTAAAATAATTGTCTACTTCTTTTTCCGTTGTACTTTATCCCACGGTTCTGTTTTTGTTGATGTTTCCATTATAACCATAGTTCTTCGTCCATCTTCTTCTTCATCCCTATTGAATAGGTGGATTGTCCTGTGAGATGGGAGATCGAACTCTTTCTATCTCTCCGTCTTTCTCTCCCTCATCCTTCATTGTGAATTGTTCAATTCTCATTCCACTGCACTCTCCTTTTCTCCATTGATCTATCAATCGATATTCATTCTAATAGATCGTTTCATCACTGGACGAATGAATTGGGAATCATCTTCGTTACTGGAGTCTCATTTTCAAAAGACAGTTCAATCTGCATCTCGATTCTACTCCGATCCATCATCAGAGAACACTACGAAGCTCGATCAAAGTCTTATCGTCAGTTATTTTTTATTGTTGAGAGTAAATCGAGGTGGATTACGGTAATTATGTATATTGTGATGGATAGAGAGGGTATGTACCACTGGATGGTGTATTGATGGACGAGTGGATGTGAAAGATGAGAAGGGATGAATGAATTGAGAAGGGATAGATAGAGAAGAATTGTTTGTTCACACGACAAATTATAGATGAGGAAGGGATACGAAAAATTAATGAATAGACTAAAGTGGGAAAAAAATTATTCTATTACGATATAATAATTGCAGGATGTAATTCGTAGTATTTCTTCAGTGGATCCAACGGCGAGATTGACACTTAATCATTCATCATTAAATGAGGTATCGTATCGTGTATATACACAGCGGAATATCCTAAACTTATAACTCAAAATTGTTGAAAAAAAAGTATCAATTAATATAATTAAGTTGCTGAATTACGTGCCAATTCTATTGAGTTCATCTTCCACAAATGCGATCACTCGATCGAAACTACTACGATTACTTTTCAATCTTGGTTAGTCAATAGATATGATATAGAGATATGGTAGTTGAATGCAGATTATCTCAGGTCAGTACAATGTATCCCTTCGTCGTTATATGGCTGCTGATCTTCAATTGTGTGGGCCAGTATTTGAATGTCTCAAACAGTCTCTCAAAGAACAATTAGGACCCCAGAATATGATTGATATTCTCAGATTACTACAGGTAATCGTCAGATATTGGAGAAGAATCGGAGAAACTGAATATAAAAAAACTGAAGATATGAAGATATATCATGTATGTGATTATTATAGGTACTTACTTATGAGAAGACATTCACATTGGGCATTTGGACCAACGAACTCATCTCATTTCTTCTCAAAGAATTGTGAGTTCTCTTTTTTTCAAGCAATTTCCTATAGGAGGGAGGAGGGGCAAAGAGATTCTCAGGGAATGTCCATTACGGAGAGTACGGTTGAGTAATGATGATAATTACAGATCGATGGAAGTTGAAATGGAATGGCTACCGTACTCAATGGCAATTCTATGCAATCTAGCTACTAGATCGAAGAGTCTCTCACAACGAATCAGGAAATCGGTTGATATCTAACGGGAAATCATAATTGAATAATTGATTATAGAGTTCATACAAGGAATTTGCCCGTCGTCTCACTAAACTCCTTCAACACGATTCAAGAATTGTTGTAGTGAGCAGTCTCGTACTCATTGGATTCCTTGAGGAAAAATTAAGAGAATTAGTGAGTGATTCCTTCCTTTATTCTATTTATTCAATGACTAGTCATTCAGATCTACTGTCCTCAGAATATCGCACAAACTTTCCAATGTGTATTTAATGTTCTCATTCTGGGAGATACTCTAATGACTCGTCATATTGCAGCTGATTTACTTAAGAGACTCGTTGTCTCGGAAACTCCTTCTGTATGTTATTCAGAGGGAGGGGAGGGGGTGAAGAATACGGTAGTAGCAATCAATGTTAAGGTCTCTTCCATTCCGACTCTCTCTTCCACTGGAAAAGATCTTATGAATTACTCATATTTCACTCGATGTCTACAACAAACTGCTGATTTATTGGTTAGAGCCGATCCAAGAACAGAAGAAAGTATAAAGGTGAGGAGAGAGGGAAAAGGGAGGAGGTTATCCTGGAATCTATGGGCAGATATGAAGGGTGATGAGTTATGATGAATCTCCATTGAGATCTATGATGTTCTTCTCGCTTTGTGTTCTGTTCCTTCTATGAGATCAACTGTATGTCTTGCTATTCTCAATGCAACTCCTACTGGTGAGAAGGGAATGGGAATGGGAAATGGGAGGAGATAGATAATATGATATATCAGAGGATCGATTAACTACTCCTCTTCTCTCAATAGCTGGAACTGCTCGTAAATCATTCGAAGAGGCGATAGATCCAAATGTTCCATTGAAGGCACTTAGATTACTCAATTATCTACTCAAGGTATCGTTTATCTTGTTCCTTTATTTCACCCATTCGATTAATTTCAGGAAGCAGTGGAAGCGAATCGTAAACTGAGCGATCTCATTCCTGAGGATAGACTTCTCTCTATTATTGATTGTGCAGTGAAGACTCCCATTCAAACGAGTGATCCACATGTAAGTGAAGAGGGGAACGCCCAAGGAGGAGGGAGAGGGAGCAATTGTTCCTCATTCATCAGATCAATTCTAATTTGAGGTGATATCCCAATGTGCTCGTATATCGGAGGGACTCAGACTAGCGGAAGGTATATCCATTCCCCTTTGTGATTCCCTCCCTCCTTCCCCTCTCCCCTCTCTCCCTTCTCTCTTCAGGTATATCAGGAGATGATTATCTTCGTTCTCGACTTCTAATTGAAGTTCTTCCTTCTCCTCTTTGTGCCCATCTAATGGAGACTCAATTCTTATCCAATCCCGTTGTTTTATTCATGGCAAAACCACCATCGATGAGATCACCAGAAGGAATTCCTGATTGGAGGTATGAATGGGAGTGGGACGAATCTACCATAACTGACCAATTCGTACAATTTAATGAATATTATCTCTATTCAGTATGGAAGGAGTCTCAATAGTGGTTGAACTGATTCGAGTATTGGCGACCTTCAAAGATTATTCGAAAGCGCATAAAGTACAATATTGGAGTAGTTTAAAGGTGAGATTCTACTCTTCTTTCATCTATAAATTCTCTATTTGTCAATCAGGACGATCGTTTAATACCTTTCCTTGCTTTCTCCATTTCTCGTGGTTCTCCTTCCATAGTCAATCAAGCACTCGTCCTTTATACTCATTGTGCACAGAATCATGAGTTCGCCAGTCAAAAGTGAGTGAATTACAATTAAAAGACATTCCCCCTCCCGAATAGTAGAAATATAGCGTACTCGTTGATTCAGTCTGGCAGATCTTGTGTCATCATGTACAATAGAAGGAGATCATCCAAGTACGAGTAAGGGAGAAATGAATGGAGGAAAGGAAAGAGGAAGAAGGAGTAATAGTATTGAAGAAAGAGATCATAAGAGGTACATTTACATTATCCACCTTTACTCTATGAATTACCAAATGTTTTTATTAACGGAAGTACTTGAATTTACCTTAACATTTTCTACTGAAACGAGTTTTGAGTTTTCCTTCGTAGAACAATTATATCAGATTAAGGTTGAATGAAAACGATTCATCTTCGAATTCAAATGGAGAGAGAAGCAAAAGTCAATTGGATGAATTGATAGTTGCACTTAAAAATGGATTGGATGTAAGTGAAATGAAAGAAGTTGGAGACGGAGGGGAGGAATGAATAATTTCAGCTGAAAAATCCAAAAACTTCCGATTTACTGGCAGCTTATGAAAACAAACTTGCGATGATTCAAGTGAGTAATTCTCTTTTATTTTGAAATTCTATCCAATTCGGTTGAAATTTAACTGTTATATAGTGAATTGATTGTAAATGTTTAGATGAGAGAACAAGAACTGGAAAGACTCGTATCGACCAAAGATGCCGCATTGCAACAGAGTAAGATATTCACTCTATTACTGTAGACACTGTCGTAGAGAATGCATTCATTGAAGGGATATTTTATTACTTGTTTATTCGTATACTTTGAGGTGAACGACTGAGGATACAGTATGCTGCGAGTGGAGGAAGGAGCAGTGATACTGATGTGAGGAAGGGAGAGGGAGAGGGAGGGACGGAGAAATGATCTTTTATCTTTCCAGCTTGCACGAATTCGATCACTTGTTGCTGATTGCGAAGAATTGAAAGAGAAAAATGAGAAAATAGAAGGAGAAATGGAGAAGAAAGATAAAGAGTGAGATGGATTATTCCTTTTTCTTACATGCGTCAACGATTTTATTAACTAAAAAATTAATGGGCCTTGGGTCCTTTAGATAACATGTATGCAATTTAATTTCCTTCAGAATAGTTGAAATTCGTAAGGAGAAACAATTGGTTCTTCGAGAAGTCGAAGAAGAGAAAGGACTCAATTCAACACTCAGGAAAAATATCGATGAATTTAAGGCAAAAATGGAGAAGTAAGTTGAAATCGAATCAATTTATTTTGAGTCGATTGCCATTTTTGAGTCTTTAAAAATTGAATATGTGATGTGTTTGATATGAATTGTTATTGTAGAATGTCTAAAGCAGTTCTTCAATTGCAAGAACAAGTTGCTAATGCGAATGCAGAGAATGAAAAGAAGAAAGATGAAATATTCAGTGAGTATTATTTTATATTCATATTCTCTTCCAGTCATAAACTACAAAAAAATATTAATGTAAAATTGTTTGATTTTTAATATTTGAGAGCTAAATGAGGAGAGAAAATCTCGCGAAAAGATGTTGGAAGAAATGAAAGGAAAAATGGAAGATGAAAATGAAGAAGGAAGAAGACAAATTGAAAAACTTGAGTCTGAATTAGAAGAATTGAGAAGAAAAATCGAAACGACTGAGAAAGAAAGAGATGAATTCAGGTTAAAGGTCAGTAATATTCTGTCTTTTTATTTTTCTGATTGGCTGAACAGACAATGTATCTCTTATTTTCAGTATGAAGCAATTCAAGAAAAAATGGAAGAGAGGAAACGTAAAATGAGAGAGGAAATGATGAGGTTGGCTGGAGAATTCTGATCTTTTTTCAATATCTAAATTTGATGTATTATACTATATAGATAGGCTACATTATTTCTGTGAAATTAATATATTGTTAAACTTCCCGTTAATGTACAATCTTCTTCGAAGTTTGTAACAAAATGTTTGCTTCCCAATTAGTATCATTGTGACTTTTTCTCTCCAGTACGTATTTATCCCTAATTTTTGTTGTAACTACGGGTTATTGCTTTCTGAAATACGCATCCTTTGTTCACTTCCATGCATTATAAAGGTCTCATCATGTAATACTTATCTACCTAACCAGTGGTCGAAAAGTATGTCAACATCAACATGAGGTGCCCGACGAAGTCGGGCAAAATTTTCGTCTAGGTGCCCGAAACGTTGAAGTTTTAAGTGTTCTAACCAAGTGTGCAAGCATTTTTTTGGTCATTTTTAGGTCTATGTGCCCGAAAACATCCGAAAATATAGGCATAGGTGCCCGACGGCAAAATCCAGTTGACATGACTTTTCGACCACTGCTTAGGAGTGATCTAGGTACGGTAATTTCATCGATCGATTGATTTGTTCATGCTGGCATGCTAGGTCAGGTTTTTTTCCTCGAGAAAATGGCTGGTTAACAGAGATCAAATACCCCTCCCGAAAGGTCCTATGCATACCACATTTTGATGCCAATTTGAACACAAATTAGAGAAAAGCATACCACAAATTCACGGAAACAGTGAAAATTAGCCGAAACCTAACCACAGCATGCCCCCATAACCTTCAAAAATCTTAAAAGCACACCACAATTTAAGTTTCATAACATGAGTATTTGACCTCTGCTGGTTACAAAAAAAAAATGATTTGAACCTGGTAGTCACGCGCCGCATGAGTAGTATGTATTTTCGTTCCATGGTGCTTCATTGATTCCTTTCCTTTTATTTTTCCCCTGAACAAGATTCAATGTAACAAAGTACTAAGACGATGGAGGTTGCTAATGCATTGCCTCAACAACAAAAAAAGCGTGTGAACCAGTAGATTCGCGTTGCGTGAAGATGCTAAAAAAATGGCACAGAGACATATGCAATTCCTTCTACGTTAGGCACAACAACAACAACAACAAATCCCTACGTTGCAGGTGAAGGGCAAGATCAATAGCGTGACTCTGGATGCGTGCAAGAAGACGGACATCGTCCTGGACGCTGTCGTCGCCCAAGTCGAGGGAGTGAATTTCGTCATATTGCATAATGATGACGAAATTTGTTTTTCAGACAATTTGTTTTTCCATGAGGAGTCCAATGGTCCCGGAGATAGACGCGCACGATCAGTTTGAGCCGAGTTATAGCGATTTTTCAAAAGCGTGACACACGTTACACACAGACAGACAGACAGACAGACACTAAGATACTATGTTACTTCTCAAGTAATACCATTCTGATCTTGCGAAGTATCTCATTCTCCCCTTTTTCTTTAAATAAGAACAAGATTATTTTGAGAACATTGAGCAAACGATATATTATATCCTTTATTAGTATGATTTATTATATTCGCTATAGAGAAAAATTGTGAGTCTAACTTTTTCGAATTGATTTGATCATTCTTGAGAATCTTTGATTGACGAGCAATCTTTCTACTATTGCAGTGCAAATAGATATGAAGAGACCTGAAATATTGAATGGGTTTCCATTCGGAATCACACTACCGATCTAGATACTTACCCATACAATGAATAATAAATATAATCTCAATATCCTTATACATGATTGGTTCGTAAGTGAATGCGAATTGAGGTTTAATCAGAGGGAAGAGATCACGAGAAGTGTATTTCCTCCATTGAGGTTTAATCAGAGGGAAGAGATCACGAGAAGTGTATTTCCTCCAGTAATATCCAGTTATCTATAAATATCTCTCCAAAATGTAGATTTGTCTTTCCAAAATATGAAAAGGTATTGCATACCATATCAAAAGAATAGATCTTTAGTATCACTTGATTGAACTTTTCGATCTCTCGAGGAGATGAATTTTGATTAAAAAAGAATGCATATGGATTTGAATTACGGATGGAAGACGATAAAATGCTTTTCGATGGGAAATCAGATTCTGATCCGGGAGAAACTCTTAAAGTTGAATATCACAGATATATCTTCATATTTCGGATACTGACGTAGTGAGAGCACATAACTCATTCAATTCTTCTTCTCTTTCTTTCTCTTCTATCAATTGCATTTTCCTTGCTCCGAATGTATCAGTCTTCAGTGCAAATTGATCACTTTCACATAAAGATATGATGTCATCATGAATATCTTCATGGATAAGAATGAAAGGAGAAGGAAGGGACAAAAAACGACCAAATAATTCGGATTCCTTAATGGACATTAAATATTATTTAAATGTGTTCTGTAAATACTTTACTTTCTCTTTATTGAAGTAGAGATCTTGCTCGAGTAATAATTTTCGTTTTCCTTCTATGCACTGTTCTTGCAAAGATTTGAGTGTTCTGAGATATTTCAATGTTATTGTGATCATTGATTACTAAATGCATACACAACTTCGATTCCTCCAGTGATTGCACTACCAGTGAAGGATGAACCATAGATGAATCTATACGAGGTAATTATTCTAGATGAAGATTAGGAAGGGTACCTAATATAAGTGGTCGTTATTATTAGGAGAACGATGAAATGAGATGGATAGAAAGGGAAGGGAAATGGAGAATATGGAGATAAGAAATGACGAAGTCGAGGAGATCTCAATAGAGAAGAAGAATTTACAATTAGCGAATAGATTAATCACTGAGGATGAATTATTCGTTTACGGAGATTGTAGATAAGCTGCTCCAGATAAGAAATTATGAGAAGAATACCGACGAAGAGAAGAATATGAAGAGGATTGAATACGAGATATGAAGATGGACTAAATTTGTCGAAGAATCGTTGTCGAATTAAATATGAATCCTGTATGAAAGAAATCTTCCATTTGAATGAAGAATCTGTCTCACAGATGAGTAAACAATGGGTACTTGAAATCTCTTATTCGATTAGAAGTAATCTTCAATTTCTCAGTGCATCCATCGATTCTCTCTTCATATATTTCACCCAGAATTCCCGTCCATTCTCCTTCACTCAATTCATCCCCTACATCGACTATTATCCAACCTCTCTTTAAATCTTCCGTTCACCATATGAGTCAAATTCAATGAAATCGATGCTATATTCAATCAATTGAGTGTAATCTCCCCAAATATCAATGAGAATTCCCGTCATGAATTCACTCGTCGACCCACTCTGATATGAATTAATGAAAGAATGAAGAATGAAGAATGAACATACGATGAGTTTCTTGATTATAAATGGAGAATACTCGACAACATATCCAATTCGAAGAGATCTCCTAATGGGGAGAATGGTAGAGTTCATGTCACTCATTCTCCCCTCAGACTGAGCTGCTCACTCTTCTTTTTCCTTCCTTCTCTCATCAATCATTCAACCAATGGGATTCAATTTCTCTGTGTGATCAGACGTCGTCAAGGATCTTTTTACATGGAAAAGGACGAATAAGAGTGAGAAAGAGGAGAGAGAAAGAAGGGGAGGAGAGGAGGTGGAGAGGAAAAGAGGTAGAGAGAGGAGGTGACGATGATGTGAGAAAGAGGAGAGAGAAAGAAGGGGAGGAGAGGAGGTGGAGAGTAGGGTGGCGAAAATGACTCTTCGAGTCGTCCTTTTTACGACCCCCTGCGAGTCGAATGCGAGTCTTGCGGTTAACCGCACTCTCTCCTTTTATTACCCTCTGGCTTGCGAGTGAGTCGTTTTCGTGCGAGTCGAATGCGAGTCATACCTTTTCTCAGCTCTCTGTGGATCAAACTTTACAAATGTATCACCTCTGAAATCAGCTCGCTGAGTGCTATCGGAATATGATAAATTTGAGACAAAATTTTTTTTATCTAATTTTCAGATATATCAATGTATGTAAAATTGTTCGAGATTATTATAACTCATTGAATTATACTGATCTATGTATTTTACCAGTAAAATATTTGATCTTTTGATATCCTACGGTCATTTGACCTTTCATACCCTCTGGTATCTTTCAGTCCTCCAGACATGAACCCGATCTAGTGGTAAGAGAGGCATCTGGCTCCGCCCCCTTCATTCTGATCAGTCTCTCTGATCTGCGCGTGCTCTCTCTCTCCTCTCCTCAGCTCTCCAAGAATGGTCTCCTGTATCTGGGATCACTTCGCCAAAGATCCGTCCGATGAGAAAGCAGTCTGCAAACTTTGCCCAACTTCCTTCAAGATCAGCAGAGGTATGCTCTTTACACATTCATCGCTATCATGAAATCTGTAAAATTAGCGTATTTTTAAGGATCTACCTCCAACATGTGGCGATACATGGAGACCAAACATCCTATGAATCTCGCAAGTTCGAAAGCAGATTTCAAAGATCTCTGTGAGAAAATTATCCGTCTCATCGCGGTTGACAATGCAGCTTTCCGCTTTGTCGATCGTCCGGAGTTTCACGCACTTTTCCCTCCAAACACTCGAATTCCCACCCGCTACCACATCAGCGATGTGGTTATGCCATCAATGGTGGACTCACTTCGTAGAACCATTGGAGAAGTCAGTTTGCCGTTTCCTTTATTTCTTACCCGTTTTTCTTTTCTACATTTAATTGTGTTCTTCAGCGCCTGTCTGGAAAGCGCGTAACCCTCTGCGTTGATCAGTGGACGAGTAAGGGCGGAAGAATCACTCTCAGTTGTTTTAACGCTCATTACGCTAACGAACAGGGGGAGCTCAAGAGGTGACAATTGATTATTTTAAAAATTAATATTTTCACCCTATTTAAATTATGATAATTACAGTCTCGTAATCTCTGTACCTCCCTTGAACGGCCGCCACACTGCCGATAATCTCCGAGCACAGATCCAAGAAGTCATTAGCCATCTTCACCATCCTCTTCAAAAGCCACCACAAAAGCGAGTCCATACGCTTGGTGTCAGAAGATGTTAAAGACTGATAACTGCACTCCTATCAAAGATGAGATCGACAAATATCTCTATGAGTGCAATAGAGGAATTGAAATGGACATAAATCCTCTAAATGTTGGTTAACATTTTTTCTTTACCTACCTAACTATCCACTTCAGTACTGGACTTCTCACAATGGTTCCTTCTATCCTACCATCAGAAAAATGGCACTCAATTCGCTGCCCATCCCCGCGACTTCTGTGTCTGCAGAGAGAGTGTTCAGCGCCGCAGGTCGAATATTGATATTAATAAATACATTTCGAGAATGTTGATTTTATCTATTCTAAATACTATAGTTTACAGGTCTTCTTGATAAGCAGCGTCTCCGCAACAACATGTCAGCAGAGACAATGGAATCATGCCTCCTTCTTAGAATGAATCACATTGGGGAGAGAGCACGTGAAATATCCTATATTCCCCCTCCTACTCTAGTTCCTCCATGTGAGGCTGCCTCTGATATTGATTCTCTCACCACCCCCTCTGTAAATATCACCTTTGGTTACAAGTCTGATGAGAGTGATATTGATGAGAGTGCTTCGGATGATGAGGAAGAAGAACTTTAATTATTTAATTGTTATTCTCTCTTTTGTGAATGTACATTTTTTCATCTGCGTTATCAGAGCTCTCAATTGACTCCATGTGGGCGACCCCTGGGTGGAAGCTCAATTGATCTCTTGAAATAAACGCATATTATACCCTGCACCTATTATACCCCTATTATACCCCTTATACCCTATTATACCCCTGAGTCACATTATGAGACAGAAATTCATCGGCAGAAGAGCGAAAATTCGATATATTTTTGTTTTTCTTCAAATTTAACATGTTCCGATAGCACTCTGATTGACTCGCATTCGACTCGCAAGAAAACGACTCACTCGCAAGCGAAGGTTGTAAAAACGACTCACTCGCAGAGAGTGAGGCTGTAAACGCGCGTCTCTCGGTTAACCGCACGAGGGAGTAAACAAGTGCGGTTATTCGAGAGTCATTTTCGCCACCCTAGTGGAGAGGAAAAGAGGAAGAGAGAGGAGGTGACGATGATGTGAGAAAGAGGAGAGAGAAAGAAGGGGAGGAGAGGAGGTGGAGAGGAAAAGAGGAAGAGAGAGGAGGTGACGATGATGTGAGAAAGAGGAGAGAGAAAGAAGGGGAGGAGAGGAGGTGGAGAGGAAAAGAGGAAGAGAGAGGAGGTGACGATGATGTGAGAAAGAGGAGAGAGAAAGAAGGGGAGGAGAGGAGGTGGAGAGGAAAAGAGGAAGAGAGAGGAGGTGACGATGATGTGAGAAAGAGGAGAGAGAAAGAAGGGGAGGAGAGGAGGTGGAGAGGAAAAGAGGAAGAGAGAGGAGGTGACGATGATGTGAGAAAGAGGAGAGAGAAAGAAGGGGAGGAGAGGAGGTGGAGAGGAAAAGAGGAAGAGAGAGGAGGTGACGATGATGTGAGAAAGAGGAGAGAGAAAGAAGGGGAGGAGAGGAGGTGGAGAGGAAAAGAGGAAGAGAGAGGAGGTGACGATGATGTGAGAAAGAGGAGAGAGAAAGAAGGGGAGGAGAGGAGGTGGAGAGGAAAAGAGGAAGAGAGAGGAGGTGACGATGATGTGAGAAAGAGGAGAGAGAAAGAAGGGGAGGAGAGGAGGTGGAGAGGAAAAGAGGAAGAGAGAGGAGGTGACGATGATGTGAGAAAGAGGAGAGAGAAAGAAGGGGAGGAGAGGAGGTGGAGAGGAAAAGAGGAAGAGAGAGGAGGTGACGATGATGTGAGAAAGAGGAGAGAGAAAGAAGGGGAGGAGAGGAGGTGGAGAGGAAAAGAGGAAGAGAGAGGAGGTGACGATGATGTGAGAAAGAGGAGAGAGAAAGAAGGGGAGGAGAGGAGGTGGAGAGGAAAAGAGGAAGAGAGAGGAGGTGACGATGATGTGAGAAAGAGGAGAGAGAAAGAAGGGGAGGAGAGGAGGTGGAGAGGAAAAGAGGAAGAGAGAGGAGGTGACGATGATGTGAGAAAGAGGAGAGAGAAAGAAGGGGAGGAGAGGAGGTGGAGAGGAAAAGAGGAAGAGAGAGGAGGTGACGATGATGTGAGAAAGAGGAGAGAGAAAGAAGGGGAGGAGAGGAGGTGGAGAGGAAAAGAGGAAGAGAGAGGAGGTGACGATGATGTGAGAAAGAGGAGAGAGAAAGAAGGGGAGGAGAGGAGGTGGAGAGGAAAAGAGGAAGAGAGAGGAGGTGACGATGATGTGAGAAAGAGGAGAGAGAAAGAAGGGGAGGAGAGGAGGTGGAGAGGAAAAGAGGAAGAGAGAGGAGGTGACGATGATGTGAGAAAGAGGAGAGAGAAAGAAGGGGAGGAGAGGAGGTGGAGAGGAAAAGAGGAAGAGAGAGGAGGTGACGATGATGTGAGAAAGAGGAGAGAGAAAGAAGGGGAGGAGAGGAGGTGGAGAGGAAAAGAGGAAGAGAGAGGAGGTGACGATGATGTGAGAAAGAGGAGAGAGAAAGAAGGGGAGGAGAGGAGGTGGAGAGGAAAAGAGGAAGAGAGAGGAGGTGACGATGATGTGAGAAAGAGGAGAGAGAAAGAAGGGGAGGAGAGGAGGTGGAGAGGAAAAGAGGAAGAGAGAGGAGGTGACGATGATGTGAGAAAGAGGAGAGAGAAAGAAGGGGAGGAGAGGAGGTGGAGAGGAAAAGAGGAAGAGAGAGGAGGTGACGATGATGTGAGAAAGAGGAGAGAGAAAGAAGGGGAGGAGAGGAGGTGGAGAGGAAAAGAGGAAGAGAGAGGAGGTGACGATGATGTGAGAAAGAGGAGAGAGAAAGAAGGGGAGGAGAGGAGGTGGAGAGGAAAAGAGGAAGAGAGAGGAGGTGACGATGATGTGAGAAAGAGGAGAGAGAAAGAAGGGGAGGAGAGGAGGTGGAGAGGAAAAGAGGAAGAGAGAGGAGGTGACGATGATGTGAGAAAGAGGAGAGAGAAAGAAGGGGAGGAGAGGAGGTGGAGAGGAAAAGAGGAAGAGAGAGGAGGTGACGATGATGTGAGAAAGAGGAGAGAGAAAGAAGGGGAGGAGAGGAGGTGGAGAGGAAAAGAGGAAGAGAGAGGAGGTGACGATGATGTGAGAAAGAGGAGAGAGAAAGAAGGGGAGGAGAGGAGGTGGAGAGGAAAAGAGGAAGAGAGAGGAGGTGACGATGATGTGAGAAAGAGGAGAGAGAAAGAAGGGGAGGAGAGGAGGTGGAGAGGAAAAGAGGAAGAGAGAGGAGGTGACGATGATGTGAGAAAGAGGAGAGAGAAAGAAGGGGAGGAGAGGAGGTGGAGAGGAAAAGAGGAAGAGAGAGGAGGTGACGATGATGTGAGAAAGAGGAGAGAGAAAGAAGGGGAGGAGAGGAGGTGGAGAGGAAAAGAGGAAGAGAGAGGAGGTGACGATGATGTGAGAAAGAGGAGAGAGAAAGAAGGGGAGGAGAGGAGGTGGAGAGGAAAAGAGGAAGAGAGAGGAGGTGACGATGATGTGAGAAAGAGGAGAGAGAAAGAAGGGGAGGAGAGGAGGTGGAGAGGAAAAGAGGAAGAGAGAGGAGGTGACGATGATGTGAGAAAGAGGAGAGAGAAAGAAGGGGAGGAGAGGAGGTGGAGAGGAAAAGAGGAAGAGAGAGGAGGTGACGATGATGTGAGAAAGAGGAGAGAGAAAGAAGGGGAGGAGAGGAGGTGGAGAGGAAAAGAGGAAGAGAGAGGAGGTGACGATGATGTGAGAAAGAGGAGAGAGAAAGAAGGGGAGGAGAGGAGGTGGAGAGGAAAAGAGGAAGAGAGAGGAGGTGACGATGATGTGAGAAAGAGGAGAGAGAAAGAAGGGGAGGAGAGGAGGTGGAGAGGAAAAGAGGAAGAGAGAGGAGGTGACGATGATGTGAGAAAGAGGAGAGAGAAAGAAGGGGAGGAGAGGAGGTGGAGAGGAAAAGAGGAAGAGAGAGGAGGTGACGATGATGTGAGAAAGAGGAGAGAGAAAGAAGGGGAGGAGAGGAGGTGGAGAGGAAAAGAGGAAGAGAGAGGAGGTGACGATGATGTGAGAAAGAGGAGAGAGAAAGAAGGGGAGGAGAGGAGGTGGAGAGGAAAAGAGGAAGAGAGAGGAGGTGACGATGATGTGAGAAAGAGGAGAGAGAAAGAAGGGGAGGAGAGGAGGTGGAGAGGAAAAGAGGAAGAGAGAGGAGGTGACGATGATGTGAGAAAGAGGAGAGAGAAAGAAGGGGAGGAGAGGAGGTGGAGAGGAAAAGAGGAAGAGAGAGGAGGTGACGATGATGTGAGAAAGAGGAGAGAGAAAGAAGGGGAGGAGAGGAGGTGGAGAGGAAAAGAGGAAGAGAGAGGAGGTGACGATGATGTGAGAAAGAGGAGAGAGAAAGAAGGGGAGGAGAGGAGGTGGAGAGGAAAAGAGGAAGAGAGAGGAGGTGACGATGATGTGAGAAAGAGGAGAGAGAAAGAAGGGGAGGAGAGGAGGTGGAGAGGAAAAGAGGAAGAGAGAGGAGGTGACGATGATGTGAGAAAGAGGAGAGAGAAAGAAGGGGAGGAGAGGAGGTGGAGAGGAAAAGAGGAAGAGAGAGGAGGTGACGATGATGTGAGAAAGAGGAGAGAGAAAGAAGGGGAGGAGAGGAGGTGGAGAGGAAAAGAGGAAGAGAGAGGAGGTGACGATGATGTGAGAAAGAGGAGAGAGAAAGAAGGGGAGGAGAGGAGGTGGAGAGGAAAAGAGGAAGAGAGAGGAGGTGACGATGATGTGAGAAAGAGGAGAGAGAAAGAAGGGGAGGAGAGGAGGTGGAGAGGAAAAGAGGAAGAGAGAGGAGGTGACGATGATGTGAGAAAGAGGAGAGAGAAAGAAGGGGAGGAGAGGAGGTGGAGAGGAAAAGAGGAAGAGAGAGGAGGTGACGATGATGTGAGAAAGAGGAGAGAGAAAGAAGGGGAGGAGAGGAGGTGGAGAGGAAAAGAGGAAGAGAGAGGAGGTGACGATGATGTGAGAAAGAGGAGAGAGAAAGAAGGGGAGGCTCGTCTATTACAACTAGGGGAATCTCGATATTTTCTCGTGGACAAAATCGAGGGATTTTAATCCTATTAGCCCTCTCATTCGTGGTCGCGCGCCGCTTGCGGCGCGGCCTTCCGCAGGAACTAGCATTCGAAGAATGCTATCAAAGGTAGTATCTAAATAAACAATTTATTCTGGATTTAAGCGAAATAGCACAATTAATTTCATGAAAAACAAGTACCAGAAACGTGAATGAATGAAGGAACGCGTATTTATATTCTCACGGGGGGATCAATTACATCGTAGGCACAACTTGCAAGAGAGAGAGAGAGCTTATCTATTTTCAATTCAATTTTTTGCACCTTCCTGATTTTGATGATAGATAGGGTAAATATAAACATTTTGAAGATGAAAAGAACTGAAACGCTGGAAAATAAAAGGAGACCAATGAAAAGAAGAATGAGATCAATTCCGTGGAATTGGAAAATGGATAAATGGAGATTCAAAGGTCGAAATGCTTTTGATGGACCAAATCGAGCAGCAAATTCCACATTCTTCACGAATCTTTCAATTGGAGAAGAAGGACGAGATGACAATTGATCTCTTATTCTCCCAGCCAGTCTCTTATATCTACAATCACATCATTTCAACATACTCCTATTCAATTCTCATATTCACTTCTCATCTCCAATCATTTCTCCGATCGCTTCTCTTATTTTCTCTGAATGAATCATATCAAACTTGTTAAATACTCGAGCAATTTCAATATGTGCAAGAGATCCCGCATTGTGGACTTGATCACCTGAATTGATTCATTCACAAGAGAACAAAGGTATGAGATAGAGACCAAAAATGGGAATGAGTAAAGATGGAACTCCAAAATGTGAAATTTCATGACATGAAGCCATTCCAGCATGAGAGATGAACAAATTCAATCGGAGATCCCCTGAGGAGATTTATTTATTATATTTAGTACAAGAATTAATATCGTACCGAGAATATCCTTTTGAGGCATCCAATCTGTCAGTACTACATTTTGAATTTTCGAGGCCTCGAATTTGGCAAAATCGTCTGATTTGTTTTCATATTTCCGTATGAAAGTAGTGTCCGGGAAAGAAGAAAAAGCCTGCAGAATAATGGAATAATTTAATTAATGGAAGTGAAATACCTTAAGCAGAGCTTGCTTCCTAGCTGGTTTCATAAGGACACTCTTGGCTATGGAACCGAATGATACGAGAACAGAATGGGGACGAAGGGAGAGAATATCATTCCAATACTGAAGAAAGAATGAGAATGGAAGATGGAAGAATGATTAGATACTTGATTGAGGGGATCGGGTGGAGATACAGTTATTCCTCCTATGGGAATTATATTGGAGAGAGTTGGACGAGCAAAATCAACGAGAGGATCAGTATTAACGAAGATTACTGATGAATATGAGAGAATAGTCTGAAGAAGATTTGGAATGAAGAGAAAGGGAAAAGGAATACCGAGAAGGAAGGAGTTCCCGGATATAATTCATCAAATACTTTTTGAAGAGGTTCATTTTGAGTTCTGAGAAACAGTTGGAAGAGAAACTAAATTGAGATTTGTAAACAAGGAATAAATCGAAAGTAATAAATCGTATGAATGAATTGTTCTGACCTTGTGATAAACAGTTTTAATCCTTGAAGAGATAGTTGAATGAAAACGGCCATCGACCATTACTGCTCAAGAGTTTGGATGAAGAGATAGTTGAATGAAAACGGCCATCGACCATTACTGCTCAAGAGTTTGGATGAAGAGATAGTTGAATGAAAACGGCCATCGACCATTACTGCTCAAGAGTTTGGATGAAGAGATAGTTGAATGAAAACGGCCATCGACCATTACTGCTCAAGAGTTTGGATGAAGAGATAGTTGAATGAAAACGGCCATCGACCATTACTGCTCAAGAGTTTGGATGAAGAGATAGTTGAATGAAAACGGCCATCGACCATTACTGCTCAAGAGTTTGGATGAAGAGATAGTTGAATGAAAACGGCCATCGACCATTACTGCTCAAGAGTTTGGATGAAGAGATAGTTGAATGAAAACGGCCATCGACCATTACTGCTCAAGAGTTTGGATGAAGAGATAGTTGAATGAAAACGGCCATCGACCATTACTGCTCAAGAGTTTGGATGAAGAGATAGTTGAATGAAAACGGCCATCGACCATTACTGCTCAAGAGTTTGGATGAAGAGATAGTTGAATGAAAACGGCCATCGACCATTACTGCTCAAGAGTTTGGATGAAGAGATAGTTGAATGAAAACGGCCATCGACCATTACTGCTCAAGAGTTTGGATGAAGAGATAGTTGAATGAAAACGGCCATCGACCATTACTGCTCAAGAGTTTGGATGAAGAGATAGTTGAATGAAAACGGCCATCGACCATTACTGCTCAAGAGTTTGGATGAAGAGATAGTTGAATGAAAACGGCCATCGACCATTACTGCTCAAGAGTTTGGATGAAGAGATAGTTGAATGAAAACGGCCATCGACCATTACTGCTCAAGAGTTTGGATGAAGAGATAGTTGAATGAAAACGGCCATCGACCATTACTGCTCAAGAGTTTGGATGAAGAGATAGTTGAATGAAAACGGCCATCGACCATTACTGCTCAAGAGTTTGGATGAAGAGATAGTTGAATGAAAACGGCCATCGACCATTACTGCTCAAGAGTTTGGATGAAGAGATAGTTGAATGAAAACGGCCATCGACCATTACTGCTCAAGAGTTTGGATGAAGAGATAGTTGAATGAAAACGGCCATCGACCATTACTGCTCAAGAGTTTGGATGAAGAGATAGTTGAATGAAAACGGCCATCGACCATTACTGCTCAAGAGTTTGGATGAAGAGATAGTTGAATGAAAACGGCCATCGACCATTACTGCTCAAGAGTTTGGATGAAGAGATAGTTGAATGAAAACGGCCATCGACCATTACTGCTCAAGAGTTTGGATGAAGAGATAGTTGAATGAAAACGGCCATCGACCATTACTGCTCAAGAGTTTGGATGAAGAGATAGTTGAATGAAAACGGCCATCGACCATTACTGCTCAAGAGTTTGGATGAAGAGATAGTTGAATGAAAACGGCCATCGACCATTACTGCTCAAGAGTTTGGATGAAGAGATAGTTGAATGAAAACGGCCATCGACCATTACTGCTCAAGAGTTTGGATGAAGAGATAGTTGAATGAAAACGGCCATCGACCATTACTGCTCAAGAGTTTGGATGAAGAGATAGTTGAATGAAAACGGCCATCGACCATTACTGCTCAAGAGTTTGGATGAAGAGATAGTTGAATGAAAACGGCCATCGACCATTACTGCTCAAGAGTTTGGATGAAGAGATAGTTGAATGAAAACGGCCATCGACCATTACTGCTCAAGAGTTTGGATGAAGAGATAGTTGAATGAAAACGGCCATCGACCATTACTGCTCAAGAGTTTGGATGAAGAGATAGTTGAATGAAAACGGCCATCGACCATTACTGCTCAAGAGTTTGGATGAAGAGATAGTTGAATGAAAACGGCCATCGACCATTACTGCTCAAGAGTTTGGATGAAGAGATAGTTGAATGAAAACGGCCATCGACCATTACTGCTCAAGAGTTTGGATGAAGAGATAGTTGAATGAAAACGGCCATCGACCATTACTGCTCAAGAGTTTGGATGAAGAGATAGTTGAATGAAAACGGCCATCGACCATTACTGCTCAAGAGTTTGGATGAAGAGATAGTTGAATGAAAACGGCCATCGACCATTACTGCTCAAGAGTTTGGATGAAGAGATAGTTGAATGAAAACGGCCATCGACCATTACTGCTCAAGAGTTTGGATGAAGAGATAGTTGAATGAAAACGGCCATCGACCATTACTGCTCAAGAGTTTGGATGAAGAGATAGTTGAATGAAAACGGCCATCGACCATTACTGCTCAAGAGTTTGGATGAAGAGATAGTTGAATGAAAACGGCCATCGACCATTACTGCTCAAGAGTTTGGATGAAGAGATAGTTGAATGAAAACGGCCATCGACCATTACTGCTCAAGAGTTTGGATGAAGAGATAGTTGAATGAAAACGGCCATCGACCATTACTGCTCAAGAGTTTGGATGAAGAGATAGTTGAATGAAAACGGCCATCGACCATTACTGCTCAAGAGTTTGGATGAAGAGATAGTTGAATGAAAACGGCCATCGACCATTACTGCTCAAGAGTTTGGATGAAGAGATAGTTGAATGAAAACGGCCATCGACCATTACTGCTCAAGAGTTTGGATGAAGAGATAGTTGAATGAAAACGGCCATCGACCATTACTGCTCAAGAGTTTGGATGAAGAGATAGTTGAATGAAAACGGCCATCGACCATTACTGCTCAAGAGTTTGGATGAAGAGATAGTTGAATGAAAACGGCCATCGACCATTACTGCTCAAGAGTTTGGATGAAGAGATAGTTGAATGAAAACGGCCATCGACCATTACTGCTCAAGAGTTTGGATGAAGAGATAGTTGAATGAAAACGGCCATCGACCATTACTGCTCAAGAGTTTGGATGAAGAGATAGTTGAATGAAAACGGCCATCGACCATTACTGCTCAAGAGTTTGGATGAAGAGATAGTTGAATGAAAACGGCCATCGACCATTACTGCTCAAGAGTTTGGATGAAGAGATAGTTGAATGAAAACGGCCATCGACCATTACTGCTCAAGAGTTTGGATGAAGAGATAGTTGAATGAAAACTTCTTGCACATAGGAGGTCACTAGCATAACACAAAAAGAATTTCAGGTCTAGCTTGTACGGTTGTCGAGATATGAATATCACGTTTTTGGCCAAAATCCGACATTCGCGCGCACGTGGCGGCGTGCGTAGGAGGCTAGAGAGGCTAAGTACTGTAGTTTTGTAAACAAGGGGTCGACCCTCTCCTGTGACCGCAATATGAAGGCCTGACTCGAAAATCCTGGAGGATGTCCGGTCCATGCTGAATTTTTATGGAGAAGGCCTCTTAATTCACTACGAGAGAGGCACATTTGATTCAGAATTATAATGAAGACGAATAGCTCGAGGGTGATAGGATGGTTCCACTTTTGGAGGGTCGTGCCAAGTTTGCGCTCACAACTATTCTACTTGTTCAGCATCATCTATTGAATCATTCTCTCATCTTTGCATCATCCACAATTGTGATGGGACATTGTTGTTCAATGTCGATTAGTGGTTGAATTATGTGCACTAAGTATATCCGTCATGCATACAATTCACCAGTTCCACTATTTTTTTCCCATTCTTCTTTGACTAGAAAAGGGGAGCCAAATCACGACGACTATGTACGTATCAACTTATCTTACTCTCTTTTGTACAGTTTGCACCGCTCTCTTACTATTTCCTCACACAGAAAAGGCTCTTTATCCTTTTTCAAATTAATCTATTTCAATGCGAGTACATTAAATCGAGTACATATGGTGTGAGAATAAATACAATGTTACACGATTATTTACAGATATTTGAATTATGAATCTAATCATCCGTAGAATCGATTGGTCATTGGACGAGATTGAGGAAGGGAATCAACAGATGGATTAGAACTACCAACTGATCTGAAATCATTTAATCAATCATCTATAATCAAAAGGTTGGAAATACAATAGATGAAGATGAAGCTTCTACACTCGCATACCTTGGACTGTGAGAGTTGGATGAGAATCCGGAATCATATGAATTATGGAGGAATGATCCATCCAGATATTGACGACTCTCAAGAGATAAAACAATTATATTTCATAAACGATAACTAACGAATTCTCTCATCATTCTATCAGCAATCTCGATTTGATTCATTGTTCCTTTCACTTCGAAATATCGATAAGATGGATCTTCTCCCTCTCTTGCATTCGATAGTTCGCATATTGCACCAGATCTCTTTCTTGTCTAGATTGATTCAATTTGATTGATTCAATTTGAACCTTTCTATTCTCACTTCAATAATATTCACATGTCTCTTTCCAATGATTCTTCCCACTGAATAATGAGGAACACGCATTCGCCATGTCTGATATATCCCTCTTTAAACATTTCAATTCAATCATCTCACCATTATTCCATTTCCACTATCTCTCATCATCGATTCAACTTTAGTAGCTGCAAGATGGACATTCAATTGATTTCCATGGATGATTATCGATCGAGAGAGACCATCGTCTGAATACAACTGTACAATAGGAAACAAGATGGGAAGACACACTGACCATCTTCACTCAATATCATCGTGATACCATATTCCTTCTCCAGTTTCCATTTATCAATTGAATAAATTCCCGATTGAGACACGGTTATCTCTTTCTGAATAAACGGGACCTTTTCCACATACAATGCGATAGCTTACGAAGTAATTGTGAAGAGGAGTACTCATATAGACAGGACATGAAGATGGATATCCAATCAGATTAGACACAATCTCTTTCACTACCATCGTCTAAAGAGGGACCAATTAGATTGAAGGGAGTAGTCTCTTCTTACCATTTCTCTTGTTCCTTTCAAATACAATGGAGAGTCCATTCCAGACTCTTTTCCACTCAGAGTATCGAGTACGATCGAGACAGAGGGAAAACGGCAACGCAATTCATTCAGATTCGAACCCTGCAAATTCATTTATCTCGTTATCTGAGACCTTCTTATCATACCTTCCTTCCGATGACAAGTCCTACTTTTTCATGAGGAATAATCATGAATCGATCGATAATTGTAGACGGGAGAGATCTTCCATTGTCCCAATCGTCATAATATTTGTGAACCGAATCCTTTATCTAAGGTACCATTCATTTCTCTATCATTATAATAGATACTTACATTGTTCTGCAATAATGAAGGAATTCTCTTCACTTCTCCGATTATTTCAATTTCATCAATTTCTTTCTTCACTTTTCTTAGATCAGGCTTGATATCCAATGGTTCTTCCTTCATCTCAATTTACACAATTGAAAGTTGTTTCGAGTAAAACGTTGAGGAAATATTGAATCAAAACAAAGAATAAACTAACTTTTTTATTAGTAGGTTGATCTCCATTCTCGATGGATCTTCGTTTGACGAGATCACGCATGTTAGTAGAGGACGAGAAGAGGGGCGAGAGGAAAGTGAGTAGGACCGTCCAGGGTTACGGGGAGAGACAGGAATGAGAAGGGGAGGAATTGAAGAATGGAAATATTAAGAAAATGACAGACTATGGAGATGAGGGGAAGGTGAGTGATCTGAGAAGGGAAGAGGGTAGATCAATAGTTTGTTCGCACTCTCCTTCCTTCTCAATCGATTCCCTTTTTTTGCACTTGGACCTACACAATAATTATTATATAAATGTTTATCAATCTTGTTCTATATAAAAGAGTCTTAACTTTACATAAATCGTAACTTTACTGTAATCACTAACCATAGTAGTGTCACAACATTTGGAATGATCAAAGTGAATACAAATGGGGGAGGGGGATCCTCCCTATTCTCTAACATTGATGAGTATCTGCTTCTGCTTGGGATCATCGTATCTATCGAGAGTCTGCACTGAATTGAGCATCAGGAATCCGAAGATGAATACAGCGATGAGAACAAGAGAAGTTATGATTCCCATCCATGAGCCAGCAGAGAATGTACCAGTGCATGAATCAACCTGAAGGAGAATGAGTCAATGAGTTAGAGATACGAATACAAACCTTTGATCCGAAGTAACTCATCGTCTTTACATCCTTATTATTCTTGTCATAGTCTTGTCCGTACACTTGCACCTGTAATCCATCCTCCTTATCCCTCTATCCATCCCCATACTCACCTGGATTCCATGGAAGGACACTCCAATTTGTTTGCCTGCCTTATCTCCAAAGAAGAGAGCTTGTGAATCCCAGCAGTTCCATGAGAAAGAGAAGACAGAGTTCATTCCGAGGTAGTCGATTGACTTCTGTTGAGCCAATCCAGCAGGTACTGACACCTGTAATGAATGGATACGTCAATCTCCATTCGTGGTCAGATGGATCAGCACCTTTTCATTGCCAGAGAAAGCGATATCGAGTTGATCGAGCAGTTCAGCCTTAGACAGAGACCAATATCCATCGATCGTCGAAGTGAATGTCAGCCTATATTTTTCAGACGTCGAATCAAAATCGATATATAAAAATTGGAGAAACGAATTGATTATAAAATATAAAAAAGCATGAGTTTTAGGAAAAAAAAAGTATGAATATACATGAAAGTGAAGGATAAATGATAATGACTCACTTCATGGAGATGGAGCTCAAGGTATCCCATCCCTTATCAAGATCCTTATTGGGAGTTCCAGGGGCGATAGTGAAAGAGAACTCTGCTGTCTGTGGTCCATTGTCCTTGATGGCCATTAACTCCGAACAGACTGGAGCATCGTACCCGTATTTCTTCTCACTCTCCGGCTTTCCGTCGTCACGAATCTGTAAATTGCATATCACTCGTTTCACGTTAGATTTCGATTATTCTTTGCACATCGTAAAATGCGCCACTCGAGTTCTCTACAGTTTTTGATGCCCACCTATCAAGAGAACTTCCTGTGAAAATTTCAGACCTTGTAAACCCTTCGTCTTTCCAGAAGGCCACGTTAAAGTTTGTCTTTGAGCACATGTTTTCCGATTTTGTCTCAGCACTGCGAACAGATAGAACATCGACCCCAGGACTAAAATGTTGCATTTTTCATGCCTTTTCAGATAGAACAGATTGAGATTTAATTTTTGAAAAAATACGACCGCTCTGATCGAAGTAAAATACGAGAGATGGAACCTCCGCAATTTTTATCTAGATCGATCGGGCTCGATGAGAGCTTTCGATTGGTATGCTGCACGCATATCAAAAAGCTACAACAAAGTGGTAAAAAGTGCCAAAAACATTTTTCTCGGTGCCAACTTTTGTCTCGTCGATAGAGTAGACCTTCTTCACCCGTGACCCTGTTCCCTTCCTGTCTGCTCCCTCTCCCTTTTACACACTCTCTCACCTAGGGAAGGGAGGGGTATGAGAAGAGGGTAGATCAAAGGAGGGAATCGTCTCACTCTACCATATAGCTCTTCGTTGGCACCAATATATATGTTTTGGCACTTTTTCCCACTTTGTTGTAGCTTCAATCGAAAGCTCTCGACGAGCCCGATCGATCTAGATAAAAATTGCGGAGGTTCCATCTCTCGTATTTTACTTCGATCAGAGCGGTCGTAGTTTTTCAAAAATTAAATCTCAATCTGTTCTATCTGAAAAGGCATGAAAAATGCAACATTTTAGTCCTGGGGTCGATGTTCTATCTGTTCGCAGTGCTGAGACAAAATCGGAAAACATGTGCTCAAAGACAAACTTGACAACGGAAAGACAAAGGGTTTACAAGGTCCGAAATTTGCACAGGAAGTTCCCCTGATAGGTGGGCATCAAAACTGTAGAGAACTCGGGTTGCGCATTTTTCGATGTGCACTTGAATCGCTTTTTTGAGTGAATCCTTAGATGAAATGCGTGATATGCTCATTTGTGCAGGAAAACGAGCATGCAATTACATTTTAACAGATACTTCATTCTCATCCTACCAATGATTAGAGATGACTTACAATGGCAGAGAGATACTTTCCATCGGCTCCTTTGTAGACAAAGTTAAGTCCTTCGAGATAGAAGAGACAAGGCTTTCTCTCAGCTTCATTCTCAACCTTGGGGATGACAATGGGGAAATGAGTATCGGCAGTGGCAGTTAGGGCATCAGCACGAGCCACTCGCTTCACACGAATCTTAAAGAAATATTATATATTATCAATAACATAAATATAAGGTATGAATTGATAAGAAATATTTCTAAAACTTTCATTATCGTATAAAGCGACGATAGAATAACAAGTAATAGCTCACAGCATCAGTGGAGACGGCATCGGTGTTGGTGATAACGATAGTAGCTTTGTCTCCCAATACAGCCAACACTTCGGCAGCCAACTTGTCAAGAGACGACCAGTTTTCAGCTGAGACGAGGTAGATAGACTGTCCCTTCTCAAGAGGAGAAGAGATGGAAACACGGGAAGATGAAGGGGCATGGATAACAGATGAAATGAAGCGAGATTCGGCATACTTAGCTGCCTTCGCTGCATTTACAATCGATGAGTCTGACTTCTTCGTCTGCAAGCAATCGTATTCTTTCACTTGGTAAACGCTGTTGATATAACTGACGGAATAAGAAGCGGCAGCCTTGGAGAACTGTCCGAGCACGAAATCAGGATTGACCAAGAACACGAGCGGAGATTCAGATGAGGCTGAGGAAATTAGCGATTCCAGAACGGGAGCATCTTTCCTGTAAAAGTTTATTTTGAAATAAAACTAATAATAAGAATCGAATAGCAACGTAACTGAAATCATTAAGAGGAATGAAACATACATGATCTTCGTAGTGGACGAGAAGATTACTGCATCATAGGCAAATGATGAGGCGACAAGAAGGAGAAGAGTCCCGATGGACTTCATCCTGAAATAGAATAGGTAATGATAGCAATAAAATAATATATAACAATGAAGAAGGGAAGACATAGTGGCAACATGAATCAGACGAAACCGTTAGTTGAGGCCAACAATTGATCTTCACGAGGCAAAAGGAAGAATTTCGCACGCACACATATGCACCATGCTAACACAGCACGATGCACCAATAAACCCGGAGAGAATATTTAAATTTGTTTTTTACGTTTTATTTTTTTCGATTAAACTTGTGAGCATATTATAATTCTCACATGAACATGAACAAATCCAGATAGCACAATAAATATACAGAAATGTTTAGAACCTACCGTAATTATTTTTGCTATCGTGAAATGAAAAGCGATAAAAACACGGCGTACCAGGTCCTTATGAGAAGTCGCATGACACCACGAAAGTACACCACGAAATTTCCGGGTATTTTTCAACCGCTTGCGTGGTGTGTTTTCGAAAATCTCGCCCTGCCGCTTGTTTGAAATCCAGTCTCTTCGGTTTTTCTTTGGAGTTTGATGCTTGTTATCGCGATATTATGTTGTTTTGATGTTGCAATCGTTTGTTTTCTTCAGGATGACGCAAGTGACTGTGTGGATTGTACACCCGCAGTGCCTGCAGCTGCTGCTGGCACTGCGGAAGAAGAAGAAGAAGCGGATGAAGGTGAGGAATAAGGGGTGGGGCATGATAACGATATAAAATTTCGATGATTTTGTTTCATACCTGAAAGTGGGAAGGGTGCTTACGAGGATCGAGGGAATCACACATTACACAGCTAATAAAGCGACCACAAGCATGAATCTTTCAAGTTCGCAAGAAGTTGGCTACTCCATATAAACCAAAACGATGTGACAGCTCACCATTCTTCGAGTATAGCATTTTACTGCCCATTTATATATTAAGAGTAAAATAAATAAATAGGCGAGATTAGCCTATTTTACCGCAATTGGATCCATCTAATTTCAACTATAGTCGTAAATCAGGCATGTTTTGATAGATCATCTCTAAGAATTCATTGAAAATTAATGAGTTGACGCTCTGCACCGGATCACCATCGGCTTCTGTCGTATCCACACTATCGCTATGTATCCCCTCCACTGCAATGAGAATACATCAATAGAGTATATCCGTTCGTTATTGAAAGCGTCCATATGCCAACCGAACGCCAACTCCCCCCCCCTCCCCAAACAAATTTATCATAATTAGAAAACGGTGGGATCACGGTCTATAATTTAGACACGAGGAAATGACTACGTGAGAGTCAACGGAGGGGATGTAAATGGGGAGGCTTCACATGGGAAAATTGAGGTGACATTTTATTCATTCGGAGATCTCTTCTTAATTGACTGCACTTGTAATCAAAGGAAGCACCATCATATCAGTATTCTTTGCTCTATTCAGCACTTCACGAGCATTTGAATCGTCCTTTCCAGTCTGGAAATTATTGAGATAGATTCCGTACCTTCCCTCCTGGATACCGTACCCCTACAGTACCCTCACTTACATCAGCAGCTACAATGACGATCTTATCCACTTTGGCAGTTCCATTCTGTCTCAGAATTTCCACTCGGACTGATCCTCCAGAAAGAATGAAAGTGTGTACGGGATTGACACGATAGAGAAGGTTGTCAGAGCATTTGATCTGTAAAGATCAAAGATCAATTCCATTTAGAGATGAAGTGAATTCTCCTGGGACAAACAGTACCTTAAGTGCCTTTCTTGAATTGGAATGATTGTAAACAGCCACACTCTGAATTCCTCCAGTCGAATTCCAACGGAGCTCAGATGGTTGCGAATTTCGTGTTTAGCCACTCCTTTCACTGGGGCCAATTCAAGTTTCTGAATCGATTGATGATTACGGTATCCGATCAGTCTCTCCTTACCGTAACACTGACAGCATGAGGAGAGAGTGCAGTCTTAAGAGCAGCATCCTTCGGTTTGGCAGGACGATCCTCTCCAGACATCTCCTGAGTCTTATCCACTTCAAGTTCCTTCTGATTCTACCATCAAGATTGTCGGAGCACTCGATCTGTAAAGATCAAACATCAATAAAAATTAGGCGAGCTACCGTAACCCAATAGGATACAATAATCACAAATTAAATTTTTAATATACAATAATTACATGAATACAGAATTTGTTAGAATGGTTGGGAGAGGCAGGGAAGGAAAAGCAGTATATGTTTGTGCCTTATAATAATTTAATGACCTCAAGATAATAATATAATATATCTCCTTCCTTCCCCTCTTTATTTTCAATTTCCGGTTTGATAAATTCTCGAACCCGTCCATTGTCTATATATAACTGCCCATAATCATTTGTTAACTCCCTTCTCCTCTCTGTCTGGTTTAAACTTACGTATGAGAGATTTGCACTGTCGCAGTCTGCTTTGCACCGGAGTAAGTCGATTACTAGCGAATCGACTCACTTTTTCCTCATCGGAGTGTCCAAGCCTTGATTCTCAATTGTGTATTCAATGGTCGTCTTGCGGACTTGACCGAGCTCGAATCTGAAAAAAAGAGTGAAATTGTTCTTTTGTTAATTAATTTAAATAGTATATGAAAATTGATATTACTGAGAATTAATATTTTTATTAATATATTTTCAGCTCCCCCTCTACCGTACTCCTACCGTACACCGTGCCGTACACTACACCCCTCACTCCCCATCTACCGCCGAACCGCCAATCCAGAAGACAACCCATTCACTGCCAACAAGTTGCGAGACTTGATCAATCCACTGCTCATTTGCCATTTTGATACAATCGATGAATGGATAGATTAGATTCGAAATGATCTGCCCATCCCCTCCCATCCATCTCTCAACCATTGCTTTTCCATGTTCACACCCAATTCATTTTGATCCTCGATCCAAATTGAAGATTTCTCCATCTGTATCTCCATCCACCCACCCCCTTCCTTCCATAATAATTTGAAGCTAAGCTAAGAAGTTGGAAGTTAGATACCTTGTAATAACTCCCTCCCTCCCCATTGTCCATTTTTTTACATTGGTACATTGTATTGGTGTGCGAGAGAAAGAGACGGTGCTCTCTTCCCTAGGGCCATCTCTATCCCCATTTAGATATAAACAAGATGATGCTTACTGTACCTAATCGATATTGATCAGAGGTACCGTAACCCACCCCTCTGAATTGCATTCCCATAATAGTGCACCCTTATCCCCCCCCCCATTCCCATCAATTTCGAAGTCGGGATAAACCCACCTGTAATTATTGTAAATACGTTGCTAACAAAACAAGATAAAGAAGTAAAGTGGAATATTGTCTTGGTTTGAACGCGTTTTCTACGCTCATCATATTTGTTATCAAACATAGTTTACAAAATATTGCATCATATCGAATTATATTTTTTTATAAATAGATCCGTCTTACCGTTGTTCCTTGCTCTCTTCTCTTTTCAATAGTAGCCCTTCCATCGAGCACAGACGAGTACTGTAAGTGATATAATTTGATTAATTCATGCGGATATTACAAACGCGGAAATATTCGAGCTCGGAATGCACAGAAAGCAAGCAATTAATAAACATTTGAATGAATAACTAAATGTAATGATTACAGCTCGAAATGAAGAGACGGCGACGTCAGGAGACGGAAGAAGACGATGAGGGTTGTGAGAGAGAGGTAATAGATGAGAAAGTGCACTCACTTTTAATAGAGATGAACTATTTGAAAGTGCATAATAAATCTCTCACTAGTGCACTCAGTCACTCTGAGGAAGAGAATAGGCGATTGAGAGGAGAAAAAGAAGAGATGAGAGTGATGAATGAGAAAACTCTTCTGAAGAGTAAGGTAGATAAGTACGAGGCAAATGAGAAGCAGATAAGAATAGATATGGTCAAACAGAGAGAAAAAATGAAAGAGAAATTAGATAAATATGAAGCGAATGAGAGAAAGTTGAGGATGGATTTGGCCAGACAGAAAGAATGGATGGATGGTGAAGTAGAGAAATATGAGGCCAAGGAGAGAAATATGAGAATTAACATGGAAAGACAGAAAGAAAGAATGGATAAAGAAGTTGAGATGTCAGAAGCCAATGAAATAAATATGAGAATGAATATGGCCAGAGAGAGAGACCGAATGGATAAAGAAGTTGAGAGATGCACGGCCAATGAAAGAAATATGAGAGAACGAATGAATCTAGAGATAGAGAAGCATGTGGCCGAAAAGAGAAGTTGGGAGATTGAGATGGAAAAAACAAAAGAACAGAT
>LS486690.1:46517-66690 GCA_900490705.1 Pristionchus arcanus
AATGAAATCAATTTGTCCCTCATCATCCTCATCCACATTCAGATCTTCCTCATTGATCACTTGCATACCCGCCTTCCTCAGATCTTCGTTATGAGCGGCGAGTAGCAGCGGATCGATGCACAATTTGATTGCCACTCCGCAGAGTGTGTGCATGCTAGGTGGAATCAGATGGTCGGGCTCGATATCGGTGAACATGGGCTGTTGTTTGCTAGAAAATCGGCCCTCGGATGCCATCACGTTCATATCAAAAAGATTGCGAGGGAAAGATTTTGGCTCCTTTTCTTTGAGTGTGGGCATATTCGCTCGATAGCACCAAAGGCAGTTGTATTTGCTGTTCGCCTTCCCGAGACCCATGAGAGCCCAGAGGAACGGGAAATCGCCTGTTGCAAATTTGACGAGGGTCAATGTGATGGTATCGTCTGCGGTATTCACTCGAATATTTCGCAAGGTGTTCATTTGCATCACTACTTCATTACACATCCCTCTGAGCCATTCATTATTATCTTCTCCTTCATACATTGCCACTATTATCATATTCATTACGTCATTTGTACTTTGTACATTTCCAATGATCAATCCCAGTTTCGTGGTGCCCTTTCCTTTATCGCCAACTACACAAATTTCTAGATGATCATGATCTTTCAAGTGTGAGAGCTGGCCGTAATCATAGAGATTCTGTACTCGATAAGTGAGTACTTCGGCGATGTTCGTGAGCTCGATCACATCTCCCGTCGCGTGATTACCTCCCACCACAATCTTTTTCTCTCGCGACGGGAGATGTGATCGAGCTCACGAACATCGCCGAAGTACTCACTTATCGAGTACAGAATCTCTATGATTACGGCCAGCTCTCACACTTGAAAGATCATGATCATCTAGAAATTTGTGTAGTTGGCGATAAAGGAAAGGGCACCACGAAACTGGGATTGATCATTGGAAATGTACAAAGTACAAATGACGTAATGAATATGATAATAGTGGCAATGTATGAAGGAGAAGATAATAATGAATGGCTCAGAGGGATGTGTAATGAAGTAGTGATGCAAATGAACACCTTGCGAAATATTCGAGTGAATACCGCAGACGATACCATCACATTGACCCTCGTCAAATTTGCAACAGGCGATTTCCCGTTCCTCTGGGCTCTCATGGGTCTCGGGAAGGCGAACAGCAAATACAACTGCCTTTGGTGCTATCGAGCGAATATGCCCACACTCAAAGAAAAGGAGCCAAAATCTTTCCCTCGCAATCTTTTTGATATGAACGTGATGGCATCCGAGGGCCGATTTTCTAGCAAACAACAGCCCATGTTCACCGATATCGAGCCCGACCATCTGATTCCACCTAGCATGCACACACTCTGCGGAGTGGCAATCAAATTGTGCATCGATCCACTGCTACTCGCCGCTCATAACGAAGATCTGAGGAAGGCGGGTATGCAAGTGATCAATGAGGAAGATCTGAATGTGGATGAGGATGATGAGGGACAAATTGATTTCATTGTTCTCTCTCAGAAGCGAGGAAAGAGAAGTGGAGATAACAGAGAAAGATCGAAAAGCGCACTCGGAGAAATGAAACAAAAACATTCAGAAAATATACGAGAAATGATGGCAATTGCAAGTACAGTGCGCAATGGGGATATGCTAGTGGATGCATGTGAAGCCCTCGAAATGGCCGACCCTTCCACGTTCAATCTAAATTCCAAGCATATTTGCACATTGAAAGAACGATGCCTCAACAACGTGGCCAACCCAGCGCAGGCACAATTGCTTGATGAATGGATCGGTTGTGACGATGAGAGCGAGCATGGCTACCAGCACTTCGCGTGCGAGGGAGAGTTCGTGACCGAGACTTGTGAGCAGCTCAAACAAGCGCCCACGTATTACTGTAGAGAGCATAGAGGTCTCGATTCATCTCTCCCCGCAACTCTAGCACGCATTCAATCTCAACTAGATCAACTCAGAGAGTGTGCCAGCCAGATCGAACTAGAGAACGCGAAGCTAAAACAAAAAATCACCGATCTTGAAGCATTAGTTCACGATGAAGGGCCCACAGCTAAGAAACTTGATAGCACCATGCGTGCATGCGGAGCAGATCGAAAAGCATGGGGACAATGCCTAGTGGGTAACCACGTGCGCCAATGCCTTAAACCAGGCAATCCCCAGAAGCTGTGGGCTGTTGTGCCACAAAACGAGCAAACGGAATTGTACCTGAGAATGATGGACCGGCTCTATACAATCCAACAACTGGCCGTGACGCGAGAACTCACGCCAAACGAGCAGGCCACTCTCAGGAACAACATCACGCAGCTAGAAAAAGAAGCAGCAGCTGCTCTCCCCAATGTCCGTCGCTCGCCCAAGCTCCACGCGCTTTTCACACATGTGCCACAAACAGTTACAAAGTATAATCGATGGGCAATCTATACTGACCATCCCTCTGAAAAGGTGCACATGTTTGTTTTACAAAAGCAACAGCAATATGGTTGCATTCGTAATAAGGAGATGCTATGGCGAGCAATCCTCAATGATTTGGCCATTTCGAATTATGTGCACGACGTAACACACTCTCAATAGAAGGCAATCTCCTCACAACCCCAATAGTCCTTCACGCAATGGCCGTCACTACTTTCACCGAAGAAGCCACTATCACCGGAAGTCACCAGGGACTCTGCAAGAAGTCATGTTTTAAACAACTTGTACAAATCGAACTGAACATATAAAGAAGGTCTTCCAATTACTGTAACTAACGTTTTGCATTCACAATCACGTAGCACGCATACATACACACCCATAATATTCATGGGCAGACATGCAACCGCCTAATAAACAAAGCACCCACGCAACGAACGGATATAAATCAGACAAAGATTAATATACAAGACTAAGCTTAGCTTAGCCTAAATCGTAATTAAATTTAAAATTCCCTCTATGCGTGAACGCCTTTCTGTCATTCGTCTTTCCATCGTGTGGGGTGGTGTACTACCGAAAATCTGCGTGTAAATGGTCTCGCAGCGAAAACTACTGTACGATTTCACCTCAAACTTTGGAACAAAGTGTGCGACCCCCTGGAACTCCGTGAAAAATACATCTAGGTTGTTGACGTCGTCCATTGTTTTCGTACTATTTCTTTAATCGATTATAATCGTTTGCTTAATTTATACGTATCTGATTTCAGCGTTTCACAATATCTCATTTCGGATGCCTCTTCTTCCTCCTACGGTTAAATTAGGACAGGCCGAGGCCGGAGATGCTGCAAGGAAGCCGCTCTCTAAGGACGAGGTACATCTTTTTTTATAGATAAAACCCCTCAGGTGTTTCAGTGTGTTATTAGCCAGCGCATTATTGCTGACATTATTGCTCAATTTTCAGATCGATATTTAACGAAATCAGTGGATTTCCGTCCTGGGAAGTACAAAAATCCATTTTCAGGTTGCGGCCCTCTGCGGGGAGCCTCCAGAGGAAACCCGTGGACACTATCTCCAGCAGACTATGCTTCGAATTAAAGACCCACGACGATCCTTACCATTCTACACGACTGTTCTGGGCATGAGGTGATACCAAAATCTGTAAAAGAGTTTAAGAGTCTTTCATATAATCTTTGCAAAAAAAAATTATTCAAAACGATTATATTCATTGAAATAGTCTCAGTAGGTATCTATTACAGTTTCGTTAAAGTTTTAAAATAATATTCTCGAGAAGAGTGCTCCAAATTACTGTAGAGGAGTGATCACATGTGATCGATCACACTGTAATATTGGGTGAAATCATTTTCATGCCAATACTTTCCATTGAATTTCTGTTTTTTTTTTCAGACTTCTGCGCCAATTCGACTTCAGCGGTGGAGAATTTTCACTATTTTTCATGGGATACAAGGTTGATTCACTGTTGATTCACTTGATGACGTCACAATAGTTGCTGATGTAATGTAAATATTTCTGTTCAGCCGAAAGATGAAATTCCGACCGATGACCATGCATCTGCACACTACGCCCTTAGTACTCATTCAACCATCGAACTCACCCAGTATGATTCATTATCGTTTACCTTTTTTGCTACTATGAAAACTAGTCGATCGTTTCAGCAACTGGGGCACTGAGAACGATGATTCGCAGTATCACAATGGAAATAAGGAACCACGGGGATTCGGTACGTTTACAAAATAACTGTCAATAGTACTTCGCCCCGTAACCATAATGTTCTGTTAGATTTTCTATTTTGTTTGACTATCAATCACATTGAATGGAGATTTGCTTGCAGGTCACATCGGAATCGTTGTTCCTGATGTCGAGAAAGCATGCGAGAGATTCGAGAAGTTGGGTGTTCCCTTTATTAAGAAGCCGAACGAGGGAAAGATGAAGAATCTTGCATTTGTATGCGATCCAGATGGATATTGGATCGAGATATTCAATCCCACTCACGTTTCCAATTCTATCTAAACCCTCAGTATATTGTTCCATTTTCTTTTCGGTCAGATGTCGATTACCCATCCACGTTGTATATTCTGTATAGACGAGTACGATAAGTAAAAAATTATTTTGTAAAATGATGATAAAAAATCTTTCAAAGGAGAGTGAGAATTATATGCGTTGTCTTTTTTGTGTCTGATTCACAAGTCACTATCACTGATAACCTCACTTGTCCATTTCCCTTCACTTGCATCTTATCGTCCATCGACCATTCGCATTATTAATTTTCGAAAAAAAATTGTTTTACGTGCTGTACTAACATGCCTCTAATACGATCATTCTTGATCAGTGGTTCTAATCGATTGTTTTTATGGGTAGATCAACTCTAATCTGTCGCTTCCCTTCTCTTCTCCATCTCCATCGAAGAGAAACATGTTCTCTCTCTCCTCCCATTTGTTCAAATTGTTTTCCCTCGATCGTGAATATTTCTCTTTCCCTCTCCTCTCTAATTCCTTCCCTTCAGATGCTGTCCCGTCTCTCTTCTCTATCTCTCAATGCAGCTCGATCCATTCACGTCCCCTCACCAGTTGCCAATATCAGACCAGAGTTCACCAAGGTATCCTTGCATAACGATTAATGATTATTGGGACGTAGTACCTTTCGCCATGTGGGAAATATTTCTTCGGCTACACAATGTTCACAGCGTAGTACACTGGGAGAGGAGAGGGGGAGAGGAGAGGGGGGGGGGTCAGTGAGGCCACTTTATTCTGAAGTGATTACATGGTGTATGGATGAGTGTAATTGATTAAGCTGTTCATCAACAACGAATGGGTGAATGCGAAGTCTGGTCGGACATTCGAGACCTTCAATCCTGCTACGGGAGATAAGATCACTGATGTGGCCGAGGCTGATAAGGCTGATGTCGATATCGCCGTAAAGGTACTGTAGATTACTGTGGTTGTTGATTACTGTAGACTGTCGATTATAGGCAGCTCAAGATGCTTTCCGTCTGGGATCCCGTTGGAGAACAATGGATGCTGCAGAGAGAGGAAGACTATTGAATAGATTGGCTGATCTGATGGAGAGAGATAGAGCCATTCTTGCTGTCAGTTATCCCCCCCCTCTCATCCAATTAGACGATCTTCCCTTTCAGAGTCTGGAGACACTTGACAATGGTAAACCATACGCTATTGCATATATGGCTGATCTCCATCTCTCTATCGCCTGTCTCAGGTTGGTTATGTCTATGAGAATAGAAAGAGGAAGGGATGACATTGCAGATACTATGCTGGATGGGCTGATAAGAACCATGGAAAGACTATTCCCATTGCTGGAGATTACTTCTCTTATACGAGACATGAACCCATTGGAGTGTGTGGACAGATCATCCCTGTATGTTGATTGGAAAAGGGAAGGAACGAGAAGAGAGAATACTATTACAGTGGAACTTCCCTCTATTGATGCAAGCATGGAAGCTCGGCCCTGCCCTTGCCATGGGAAATACCGTTGTCATGAAAGTTGCTGAACAAACACCACTATCGGCACTCCATGTTGCATCACTCGTTAAAGAGGTAATGAATACGTGATTTCCTCTTTTGTGGATCGTCCCTGTACTATCTAGAGACAATATTCTCTTGTTTATACAGGCTGGTTTCCCTGAGGGAGTAGTTAATGTACTGGCTGGATACGGTCATACTGCTGGACAGGCAATCTCCAGTCATATGGGTGTGGATAAGGTGAGAAGAAGAGAATGGAGGGAAAGAGAGGAAGGGAATACTTTAAGGTTGCATTCACTGGATCAACTGAAGTGGGAAAGCTTGTGATGAAGTCTGCAGCTGAGAGCAATATCAAGAAGTGAGGGAGTTGATTGAGGAATGGTTTAATCACGCTTCCTCCTTCAGAGTAACTCTCGAATTGGGAGGAAAATCACCCAATATCATCTTCGCTGATGCTGATATCAATACAGCTGTTCAACTGGCGAATCATGGACTATTCTTCAACCAGGTTGAAGGGGAGAGATAGGGGAGGGGGAGGAAGGAGACTGAATGGGAGATGGATTACAGGGACAATGCTGCTGTGCTGGATCCAGAACTTTCGTCGAGGGAAAGGTAAGGAAGCGAGAGAGAGAGAGAGAGAGAGAGAGAGAGTATTCCAATTGTAGATCTACGATGAATTCGTTGCTCGATCAAAGGAAGCAGCAGAGAAGGCTGTTATCGGAAATCCATTCGATCCCAAGACAACTCAAGGACCTCAGGTAGGAGAGGAGAAGGGAGAAGAGAGAGAGGGAATGATTACAGGTGGATGGAAATCAAGTGGACACTATTCTCAAGTATATCAATGAGGGAAAGAAGGAAGGAGCTCAATTGGTTACTGGAGGAAAGAAAGTAGAAGGAAAGGGACACTTTGTTGCACCAACTGTATTCGCTGGAGTTAATGATCAAATGAAGATTGCTCAGGAGGAGGTGAGAGAGAGAGAGAGAGAGAGAGAGAGAGAGAGAGAGAAGGGGGAGGAAGAGGAATGAATTATAGATTTTCGGCCCTGTTATGTCCATCATTCGATTCGATGATGAGAAGGATCTGATTGAGAAGGTAAGAGAAAGAGAAGGAAGAGGAAGGGAGGAGATGATTACAGGCTAATAACACGATCTATGGATTGGCTGCAGGAGTAGTGACGAAGGATATCGAGCGAGCACTTCATATCGCCAATAATATCAGAGCAGGAAGTGTATGGTTAGTGAAAGGAAGAATAAGAGAGAGGGGAGAATGAATGTTAAGGGTGAATTGCTATGATGTATTCGATGCTGCTGCACCCTTCGGAGGATATAAACAATCTGGTGAGAGATGAGGGAAGGGAGATTGATTGAACCATTTCCCTTTCCAGGAATTGGTCGTGAATTAGGAGAGTATGGACTACAGGCTTACACTGAAGTCAAGTCTGTCACTATCAAAGTACCTCAGAAGAATTCGTAAAGAAGACAAGAAGATAATACTCATAATGAGTAGATTATTCATCCATTTGCACGTTGACCCTTTAGTCCCGAATGCTTCCTTTTATACCTTCCCAGTGATAAATATATTTGTTTTATCAGATTATATTAAACTACAAGATTAAGCGGTATACTTTTGGAAAATGGTAGCCAGTGATTTGATATGACACAAATATCAGTAGATATGCAGTATAAATTGAAACTGAATATTCTTTTAGGTACTTCTTTGATAGTCAAGTAGATCTACATAATTTAGAATTTGATTGATTGAACTTTTCTACTACAGAGACCACTAGAGAGCCGTCGATCTCGTTTGCTGGCCTTCGAGGGTTCAGAACTAGGGTGAAACCCTTTTTTTTTGCGTGGAAAGGCAAACATTGAAGAACATTGCAGAAGATGGTGAATGGTGTGTATGATTAACTCTCTTCTTCTGCAATTCAATCATTTCTTCCGTCTGAATGAAATTGTACGATCGAGAGATCGAAATGAGTATCTTGTGTGCACAAGTCAATTCCGTGACTGAGTGTGAATACAAAGAAGCGTTCCTTTCTTTCCTTCCCTTATCTGTTTAGTGCTTGTGGATAAGAGAAGTCTCTCGTCTAATGATCAGTCCATTTCCTATTCCCTTCTTCCTTCGTCGTGTTTCTCATGAAGCAACGAATGAATTCTTCCAGATCTTCCAGGTTTGAACTCTCTTTTTGCAATCCTAACGAACACTTCTTTCAAGATCACTATTATCTTTCTTTCAAGAAATAAACAACAGCAAATGGAAGTTATGAATGCATGGGCAAAGAAGTATAAAGTGGAGGTGAGGAAGAGAAGAGGGGAAAAGGGGGGGGGGGGGTTGAGAAGGCGCAGGATGATCATGGAATATTGCAGATGGAAGTGAAAGATTTCGAAAGAAGAGTCAATGAAAGTCGTTCATCTCTAGAGGAAAATATTTCGTCAACAATAACTTCGCTCCCTGATGCATTCCAGAAGGTAATCAACCCATTCTTAGGCGAACAATCTCTAATTAATTTTGATATTTAATTCTTCACCAGGCAATTCAAATTCATTCTAATCTCAATTTGACTCGTGAGGAAGAAAGAATAAAATTGAATGAGATATTGAATATCTTCCCATTTCTTTTAAATCTTCTCTCATTGTCAGCTCGCAAAAGAGTTCTCTCCCACTACATTCTCCACTCTCTTATTCATCGTTAATAACGTTCTCACAAGAAATATTGCTTCAATCCAAGAATCGAATTTCTTTAGTCTTTTGAATTATTTCTTCCACTTCACAGCTCGCATCATCATCATCCAATGGAAATCAACGAATGTCAATTCGATTCGATCAACGTCCTTCATTCCAAACAAATCGTCGAGAATACCAGCAGGGAGATTCGGACCTTATTCAACGAATTCAAATCTTATGGCTATTCAAGATGATCATTCATTCGGATTGAAAGAACAGGAGAAAATAAATTCGTATGAGACTAAGTTCCCTTCTCCTTTCGGATCCGATCGAAGAGATGAAAAGCCATTCGGGCCCAGACCCCGCGGACCATGGGGCCCAGAAAGAAGAGATGACAGACTATTCCCTTCTCCTTTCGGATCCGATCGAAGAGATGAAAGGCCATTCCTCCCTCCTTTCTTTGAGAATGGACTGTCAAAGACTGTAATTTCTGGATTCGATTCAAATCCTTCGAGCAGGGAGATATGAGGGCGGTTGCGGAAGAATCAGCTATGGGCTGGCACAGCAAAATTTTGAAAAATTGACAAGAAATGGGAAAAGAGGTTTTCGAGGATGGGGATCATCCCTGTCAACTTCATGTTGCACCAACTCGACCGGTGCAGCCGTGCTGCAACCTTGCTGCATGACACCATTTTTCTATTTCTCGGTTATCCGATGAAAATGTGCAATAAAAAAATAACAGTGTATGTAATCGGCATTGGGGAGTCGAATAGCAATATTTATTTTCATTAAAAATGTGTGGTTTTCCGATAAAATTTTTTTTCTCAAATTCTAGGGACGGGCAGAGCTGGATATTTCCACAGTTACATGCGCCCCGTTCTGGGGATCATTTTTCATACCCAGGGTGTGATGAAAAATACTCAACTTCATATTTTAAAAATTAGTTTATATCACGCCTGTCACGAGAGAATCGAGCTAGAATGAGAATTTCTGGGATTTGAGGAAAAATCGTAAAATGAGTTCACATCTGATTTAACCTCCTCTAGGGTGGTCCTAACACCCCCCAAAATCTCATTGCTCAAAAATCATTTTGGAGCTCCCTACACCGGGTCGGTATTCTGGATCCCCAACTTGGATGAGCAATATCTCGGTTCGGGTGCATTTTGGAGAAAAATTGTTCTAAGAGTTACCCCGGCTATTTTTTGATGCTCTATCGATCTGCACCGGTTAGAAGTCATAAAAATGCTTCTGAACGGTGCTACACTCAATGAGGTATAACTAAAAAACTGTCGATTCGCGGGCGCCCAGCTCTCACTATGTTGTGCACCTTGTTGAGCTCTTTCGAATGAGTGGCTTACGCAAAATATAAATTAGTCCTGAGGTATCGTTCATCCTCTTGAAACTTTTCCGATTATTTGAAGTCATTCCACCTAGTCATTTCAGACCCACACCGCGCATTTCTGCGCTCACCGAATGGAATGAACAATTCCCTTTTCATTTTCAAGTGTGTTTCACTGTCATTTTTCCGTTTCATGTCTCACATTTATTTTTTTGAAAGCTAACTTATGATTTGAAAATTAGTAAACTTTAATGTTAGTGTGTGTTTTGGACCGATCGGTCTTTCGAAATTTCTATGATGATTCTCTTTTACAACACTTTAGGGTTCCAGGTTCGGTATCGGTAACACCGACACTCTCTCGCCCCAGACGGTTAGAGATGAGAAATAGCATGCGAAAGTGAGAGAGACAGCTAGCGAAAAGGGTCGGTAATCCCGACTTTCGGGATTGCCGATCCCGAACTTGCAACCCTAATGCACTTTATTCTTTCACTAATCAATATAATTAAATTTGAGGTATTACAATTACACAGCGAAGTAATAAAGCATTGTTGCATTGTCTCGACGCCCTATAAAAGGGTTTCGAACAAGGGAATGGCCAGTCACGATGGCTTGTTTCTTCTCCTCCAATCGGTCGGTTGGATGCCCTCGGAGTGCTGCGACAGATCTCACAGCGGTTTCCTGCGATGACGAAAGGTTGCTTTGGTGATTAAAATGATAACTCACAGTTCCATGTCAGTGTCAAATGTATCGCTGAACATCTGCCATCCCTGCCTCCTTCTATCAATTTGTACGGATGTTCTGCCATCGAAGTTATCTTCTTACGTGCATACGGAGAATTTCCGATTAACACGGTAAATTTTTTGTCGTTAATTCTCTTATGATGTTTGACGAGTTTGCAGGAGAATCCTGAAAATAAGCTGATCTGTCAACATCACTTTGATTTTCTACTTGGACAATGGCCGAATAAAGAACAATTAAAAAGAAGCTCACATAAGGGACAAAAAATTATAAAGTGCTCTCTTCCTCACGAATCTCCACGAGCTGCAGTCAATTCGGCCGCTATGCGAAAGGTTTTTCATTTGTTTCCATTGTTTCCACTTACACTCATTCCGAAACATGCAGGAAGAGGTCATTGAATGGCTCTCCAGAACCGGAGAGCTTGTCCATCTCGGCTCACGTAAGCTATACCTAAAAAAATAATATGAAAAAGTTAAATACAGCGATTTGCTCCTGCCATCGAGCTAGTATCAAGAAGAGAGATGACAGAACAACAATCGATTCCGTCAGTAAGAGACTTCAACCAATGAAGCCACAGGGCGACCGCAACCACGACACGGTATCCAAAAATTATCTGAAGCAATGATTTTTCCAATTACAGGACTTCGTCATGGATCCGATGAGTTTAGAGCCAGATTGCCAGGAAGAGTACGAGTCGGCATCTGATATGGAAGACATCACATTTGATTCAGTTGACACAAGCACAGAACTACATAATAATGTTTGTCCTTCTATTATCAATAATCTTACTATATTGATGCAGATCTCTTCCCACTTTTCCTCTATTGCAACGTTGCTGGGCAGCACCAACTATACCCCCAAACGAGACTGGAAGCTTCTTTCAGAAGATTCAAAGAGGAGAAAGGTGAACTGAGCTGAAATGTTTCCTCAGACAGTTGTTATTCATCAGGTCTCCCTCGTTTTCACCATGGTGCAGCTTCTTTGCTCATTTGTAGCTCCTGGATCTGTTTCAGCGCTGGCCGATGCTGTGTCTGAAAAGGTAATATTGATGAACCAGTAGTATTATTGATGAACCAGTAGTCTAATTTTATTGCTCTTATTCCAGTTATCTCCAAAGAAACATAAAGAAACGGATAATTGTGCGAACCAAGTGATCTCGGCAATCGGAGAACGGTTACTCGAAGCTCCGAATAGACGCTCACGAATAGAAACGCTTGCTCTAATCGTCGACCTTCCCTTCTTTTCTTCTACAAAGGTTCTTATATTAGATGTTTGATCTCTGTTCAAAATTGAACCATTCTCAGGTCCTGACATCTATTCCCACAGTCACGCGATACCTCATTCATAAGGCCCGGCTCTTCAATTGCGGCGGCGTGAACTTCGAAGAAACGTTCCTTAAAGTTCGTTACAATTATCAAGCCGTCGATTTCTTCGTTAGTTTTCTGGCAAGGTGCGTTTAATTAGAACCAGGCATATGAAGAAAATGTTAATTCTCAGATCTAATGTGTTGGTCTCACTTCCATGGATAAACAACTTCGCACGTAAATCGGACGGGAGTAAGGTAGAAATGGGAGTGTCGGTGAGGCTGCAGGCGTATGCACGAATAGACCGTATGTATCGAGAGGAATTAAGAGTGAGTCTTTCATTTCATTCTGCAATTTGAAAATCATTTACAGAAATACAATAAAGATAAGTCGTTCTACCTTTCCTGGGGAACTGTTTACAAGCTGTTGAGTGCAATAGTCCCAAGGAAGAACAAGCGCATGACTTGCGTCAATGAATTCTGGGCTGACGCGGAAGAGGTAAGATTTCATGTTTTCTACTAATTATGACAGATCGTTCAGGCATGGACTCGCATGGAATCGTATGTTACTGACCTCGGAAATATGGGCTACTTCACTAAACAAGAGACAACAGATCTATTGAGAAGAGCAAAACTTGCCAGGGCATTCTTGGAAGGTAATGATTAGCACATTTAATGCGTCCTTATGTTCTATTCAGGATCGTACCGATCGCATATTGAAGAGGAGAGCCATGTAATTGAGCACTGCGCAGCGTTTGCTCTAAGTGACTCCCTGAAACCTTCGTACCGGAAAGTGTGCAATCACGAGCATAACACTCACTGTGAAGAATGTAGAGAGGTTTGGCCAGTAAACAGCTCCAGACGTCAACCACAATAGCTTAGGTCGGTCGAGTTCTAGAGATTCTCAATGGAAAGTTGCTATCGGCGAAGACCCAATCTGACGCAGACGGTCTGAGAAAATACAAATTTAAATGTAAATTTAAATTTTAGGTAAACCTGATCGTTTCCTGCTGGATCGAATGCACGGAATGGCGGAGAAGTGTACTGGATACATCGATGGATTTAAAGCACATGTAGTCCGGTAGAGTCGCCAATTCCGGTCTATTACACTGCTAAGAATTTTAGTGCGGTTGTATCAGACAACGAGAAGGCTCGAATTCAAGCTGCTCTTGATAACGGCGAAGCACTGGTGACGGCTGATTGGGCCCAAAAGGTTCTACCGCAGAAGGCCATGTGCGTTTGCCTGATGATGGTTCATTTTATTTGAAACATTACAGAGAAGCTCAGAGTGGCTATTTCGGAAAGAGTGGCATGTCGGTACATATAACTCATTGTTATGCAAAATTTAATAATAAAGTGTACCATCACGCTCTACATCACATATTTGAATCGTCGAAACAGGTTGAAATAACTCACTTTCTACTGTTCAGTTAATGATTACAGGCCTCCCATATGAAACGAAAGATCAATGAATTCACGGATTCGAATCGAAATGTGCGTGATGCGGAGGAAGTGTTTATGGCCCTGACTACCAACGAGCCCGTCAAAGTAATTCACTAAAAATTATTTCACTTACTTACTATATTCAGGGCACATCTGCTTTCCTGTGTTTGATGGGAGAAGTGGATAAGAAGAGAAAGAAGTCGTCGGTCACTGATTTCAGCAAATTAAGCGACATAACATTCGAGGTAAAATTAAAGTCTCTCCTGAATTAATTCTCGATATTTCAAGAAGGATGGAGTCTTGTCAAGAAGACATTGCGGCATTGGAATCGGGCAGAGGACTCCTCAATCGAAGCTGTTACCTGTGAATTCAACTCTGACAATACTGAAAGAGGGCGGATTTCTCACCGACGATACCTTCTGGGTTCCATTGGGAGATGGTTCAGCGGATGGAGGGGAGGATGAAGAGGAGGACCTGCAGAAAGATTCTGATGAAATTCATTCAGCCAGGGTACTATCACTAGAGCGAATGATTAGATTTCCAGTATTTTCCATTGCAGAGAGATTACGAATGTTCGACTCCAGGATGCTATGCCAATTTCATAAGACTTCGCAACCTCGAAATTCACGAAACCATCGGCAACCACAAATTTCGATCCAAGAAGCAAACCCTCCTCGACTATGCTATTGATTCTTTGAATGCTAAAGTGGAGACTCTCGATGTCGCTAAAGAAGTTAGAGCTAATGACTCATTTGCAAACACTACGGTCAATGGTGATGCTGGTAATGTTCTTAATTGATTTCCCAAAATAATATAAATTAATTATAGGCATTCCAATGGGATGGGCACTGAAGAAGGCACCAAGTTCAGGAATCAGTGACCTTGCTTATGCCGAAGCTGCTGCTTATTTCTCTGCACAGAGATCGATGGAGCCTCCTCGAAGAGCCGAACCTAGAGCATTTAGTATTGCGATGGAAGATATGAAGAAGACGGATGGTAATTTCAAGTTTAAGGTAAGGACTTACAGACATGCATAAATAAGTTATTCAACGAAGGCATGGGAGCTGCTGACTGAGAAGCAGCTGACGGGATTGTTCTCGCGTCTGGAAAAGAGACGTGTAAGCGGTGGTTGGTTGTCCAGCTCTTTTCCATTTCCTAACATTAGAATTCAGTATCAATTGAAAGGAAGACCCGGGGCCGAAAGCCATCTAAGAGTAGCCGCAAACGGACTCACCCAGTCTCATCCGATGAAGAGATGGACCAAGAACAGGTACTCGAAACAGGAAAAACATGGAAGCTTACGTTGACTTGAGGTGGATGGCAACCCAGAGGCAGAGGAGATGGAGGGAGAAATGGACGATGAAGACGTCGTATGGGACTGCATAAACGACATGCACAAAGAAATCTTTCTATAGCCTAATCAGATCACCCTAATTTAATAAACTCATGCTAAGTGAACACGAATGACAGTGAAACACACTTGAAAATGAAAAGGGAATTGTTCATTCCATTCGGTGAGCGCAGAAATGCGCGGTGTGGGTCTGAAATGACTAGGTGGAATGACTTCAAATAATCGGAAAAGTTTCAAGAGGATGAACGATACCTCAGGACTAATTTATATTTTGCGTAAGCCACTCATTCGAAAGAGCTCAACAAGGTGCACAACATAGTGAGAGCTGGGCGCCCGCGAATCGACAGTTTTTTAGTTATACCTCATTGAGTGTAGCACCGTTCAGAAGCATTTTTATGACTTCTAACCGGTGCAGATCGATAGAGCATCAAAAAATAGCCGGGGTAACTCTTAGAACAATTTTTCTCCAAAATGCACCCGAATCGAGATATTGCTCATCCAAGTTGGGGATCCAGAATACCGACCCGGTGTAGGGAGCTCCAAAATGATTTTTGAGCAATGAGATTTTGGGGGATGTTAGGACCACCCTAGTGGAGGTTAAATCAGATGTGAACTCATTTTACGATTTTCCCTCAAATCCCATTCACAGCTCGATTCTCTCATGACAGGCGTGATATGTCCATTTCATCCATTTCACCTGTTTCATTCCGTAAAAGACAAAGAGAATCTTTTCATTTCTCACTCTTCGCGCTAATCGCGCGGCGTGGAGCAGGGTGAAATGGATGAAATGGACACATAAAACTAATTTTAAAAATATGAAGTTGAGTATTTTTCTTCACACCCTGGGTATGAAAAATGATCCCCAGAACGGGGAGCATGTTACTGTGAAAATATCCAGCTCTGCCCGTCCCTAGAATTTGAGAAAAAAAAATTTTATTGGAAAACCACACATTTTTAATGAAAATAAATATTGATATTCGACTCGCCATAGCCGATTACATACACTGTTATTTTTTTTTATTGCATATTTTCATCGGATAACCGATAAATAGAAAAATGGTGTCATGCAGCAAGGTTGCAGCACGGCTGCACCGATCGAGTTGGTGCAAAATGAAGTTGACAGGGATGATCCCCATCCTCGAAAATCACTTTTCCCATTTCTTGACAATTTATCAAAATTTTGCTGTGCCAGCCACTGGAGGCAATTGACTGATTCTTTCGCAACCGCCCTCATATTGAGAAGAAGCTACATGCTCGACCGATCAGTTTAGACAACAGTATCCTTTTTTCTCTTCCGAGAAATCCATCAATAATTCGCCGATCCCCATCATCATCTTCCGATGTCGATGGTCTACTCATGACTATTTCACTTTAATTTTCTCTTTCACCTGTAGTCACTAATTTTTGTTGTTGGATATATTCGAGATTCAGTATGTATGACAAATACAACACGGTATAAGATAAATATGTATTATTGGGTGAGAAAGAGTATTGTATCATACATAAAATGAGATTCCTGAGTGATTAATGAATACTCGTCGAGTTATTGAATCATTTCCTTATCCTCATTTTCTTCTATCTCTTTTGCTCTCTTTTCTTCTTGTAACATTCATTCATATTCTCCTTCAGATCAGAAGAAGATGATATGAATTGATGAGCGAGAGATTCGTAAACAAGAGATTCTTCACATCTCAAAGGTACATCGTGAAGAATAGAGAAAGATTATCAAGTGAACATACTTTTGTGCCCTTGGACAACAAGATCTCAGGGCATTACATCTTCCCTTTCTCACTGATTCTTCGATTCGACATGTTGAATTAAGTAATGAGACTGATGAAATAATAGGAGGAGAAGGTGACAACAATATATCAGAATTGCATACATTCATCTGTGCATAAATATTAAACTATCGGAGTAGAATGAATAAGGAACGAACCTCATTGTGATCATCATAATCACTAATCATCACACATTCTTCCATGTATTCTCCCACCTCAATCGATATCATATTATCTTTCTATTGATCATTATTTATTTACCTTCCTCTGATCTCCAATTGTTTTCTCAATAAAATCCTTCCATTCTTCTCTACATTCTTCATCATATTCATCAAGAGGAGGTAATTGTAGATATGGCAGATGGAAATCCTAAGTGTATTCATTCTCTCTCTCATTCAATGTGCTCATTCCCTCACATAATTAGTACCAGCCTTGGGAATTTCCTGAGCTGCCGAACATTTGAGACGATAATCGAATAGATGATTGGCACAAGTTATGTAGGGAGAACATAATGATCCAATATCCTCAATATAATCCAATAATTATTAAATAAAACTCTAGCTTACCGTGGGCATTTGAGCCTTCATTGAGATCACGACCTTGTCAGCTTAAATTTATGAGATTTTTAAAAAAAATTCTAAATTAAACGTAGATACCTTCCGGAATGTGAGTAGTTAATTGATCTTCGTTTCTCTTTATTGACTTTCTCAGAAAATTCTTTTTCTCATCATCATATTGATTTCCACGTATTGAATCCAATCGATGGAAGAGCTATAAGAGCGGAATCATCGTTAATCAGAGAGAATGATCTAGATACTTTGTGTCGTTCTCCTCCTCTCATACTTCTACAATCAGCCAATCGATATCCAATCTCTTCTTTCAATGATACAATTGATCTTCCATTCCTACTACGAGATGCCTTCTGTTCACAACTGAAACATCACCCTTCTCCTCTTCTCTTCTTTCTCATCCTAACTTACATCATTGCTGGATCACAACATCTTCTCAGATCAGCGCATTTCCTATGGGCGAATCTGAGATGAAATATATTTATTCCTCCCCTTCCCTTCATTATAACCTTGCAGCTTTCCAACATTCCTTAGAAGAAGAAAGAGAAGATAACTCAGTCAGATTTGACGAAATAGCGGCAGCGCAATACTGTTCCTCCAAAAAATGTAGAATAAAAAAGTAAGTTTTCAGAAGAAGTTCTTATGGGCAAGTTTTTTTTCAGTTTGACAATAATTCTACCGAAATAGAATATTTAAAATAATGAACTAACGAAATTTTGATTCATTGTTTCTCTGTTATCATCTTCAAATCGAATAAGGGATTCAGCAATACATCGATTAACTTCTCGTCGGAATCTGACAATAATAATCCTTAATCGTTGTTATCTAAGTTTTCGTACCTCAATAAATGTTTCGTTAGTTTTGCATATTGTGGATGTAGATCTACCCCACAGATTGAAGTGTCTTCAACCACTCTTTCATTCTAGATAGAAAAAAGAATGAGAGAAGTGGGATAATTAAGATGTTTTCAACCTTGACTGCCACAAATTCAACTCTTCTTTTCGGTTTTCCCTCGACTCTTTCAAGATGATCACAATGATTATCCATAGAGAGAGATTCTCTCTTACAAGCAGTATAATCAGAACAGAGATTAATAGATGATAATGAATGTGACTGAAGAATAAGAAGAATGAAAGATGGAATGAATAGAGTAAGACTTACACTTTGGCATGATGAATGTATTAGAAGGAGAAGTATAAGGGAGAGCATAGTAGGAATAGAAAGTGAGATAGAGAGAGAGAGAGAAAGGTGGAACGGAGAGATGAGTGCATACCTATCCCTCCTTCTCTTGAAGAAAGGGAAATTCCCATTATGTGAACGAGAGAAGATGACACAACAACAATTATATCTTTATCCCATTATGAATTGACTGAACAAGGAAATTAAAAAAGAAGACGGGGTTCCTGGTTGTTATCTCTCTTCTTACGATCATTCTGAAATACATTTGATAACGATTTATCTCATGATTCGTTTACCTCTTCACTTTCTTCTTCACTCGATGAGATGGGACTGACGTCCGTATTCACTTCAACACCGCTTCCTTCCACACTCTTAATTGATAATTACATTCCTCTCTATACACTTCTGTGATAAAAATGACAATTAATTCGACCTCATGACTTTCTTCATATTCATCAGAAGTTTCTTCAGACTCGACACTTGATCCTGTCGACTCAACCTCACAATCTCACAATATTTTTCAAACAAACATTTATCTTTTTTTTGTGTTTTCATAACACGTGAAATGTGCTCACCTCAGTGCTTTCTTCCGATGAATATCCGACAGAGGCACTCTCCTCTGAGCTATTATCCTGAGAGAGACCATCATACAACATTCGACCATAAACCATTTATATCCTCAACTTTGTTTACAATGCATTTTTTCCATCTATTGAAAAATTACGAAATCTTTTTTTTTCAATTTGATTGCTATGATTGAAGTGATTAAAGAAGCTGACGATAATTTGAAGATCTTCCTGTCTCTTGATTCTGTGAGGAGAAAATGAGAGAGAGATGGCAACGAGAGATAGAAGAATGAGAAGAGATTTCATCTGAGAAGAATTAAAATGAAATGGCCAGTGAAAGGGGGGAATGAATGAATAAAGAGAATGAATGAGAATGGATCTCTAACTTATCCCCTCTATATATTGATACAGATGCTTCTTCGTGGCTGTCTCGTGGTGCTCTATCCTCTACCGTTCCTTCCCACGTTTATTGTGCCTCTTCAAATCAAACTCGTCCATTTTTTTCCACTTTCGACTTTTTTTCACTGTTGTCTGCATCAAATAATTTCTCAAAGCATTTATCAGAGTGCGGAGATGGAATAGATAGAGGTAGATGCAGAATTGGTATGCAGCTGAAGGGGAATAAGGCGATTAGAATGAATACTACCAAGCATTACGATGACTACCAATAATGAAGAGATACTAATTAATATCCATTCGGAATGAAATGGTACGTTATTATGGAGAGGGAGATCCACGCAATACAAAACTATAATTATGACAGAATTCGCCTACGAAGCTATCATAAACATAAAAAGGTGAGAGATAGGGAGGAAGGAAAAGGAGAATTGGATGATTTCACTCTTCACATATTCTGAAAGTAATTCCTTCTTGCTTCAGTAGTGGTCGTCGTACGAGTATCAACTCTGAAATGAGATACACCATATGAGGCCCTTTGCCTAAGAATCGAGCGAAGGCCGGCACAGCACAAAAATGAAATATCGCTCAAACTTTGGGAATCGGGGTTCTCGAGGGTGCTGATGACGATGGGCATATTTGCTTTTCACGTCGAGCCTCTGTTGGCTCCAGACGACGTCACGTCGATATCAATTTTTGCTGATTTCAACCTTTTAAAAAAGAGCGAAAATTAGGTGGATATGGCTCTAGGGGTAGAATTTTATGCTGATCATGACTGCATACTTTATTTTTCATAAAAATCATAAATAAATGAGTTATAAAAAGTCTCTTAGGAGTCAAGCGAGGGCTTAGCAACCTAGTGATATCGGACCGGGACGTCGAGAGGATTCTAATTCTAAATTTTTGGACAATTCCAACAAAAAATATCTCTCTCTTTACATGA
>LS486690.1:66899-100104 GCA_900490705.1 Pristionchus arcanus
TGGAATTGTCCAAAAATTTAGAATTAGAATCCTCTCGACGTCCCGGTCCGATATCACTAGGTTGCTAAGCCCTCGCTTGACTCCTAAGAGACTTTTTATAACTCATTTATTTATGATTTTTATGAAAAATAAAGTATGCAGTCATGATCAGCATAAAATTCTACCCCTAGAGCCATATCCACCTAATTTTCGCTCGTTTTTAAAAGGTTGAAATCAGCAAAAATTGATATCGACGTGACGTCGTCTGGAGCCAACAGAGGCTCGACGTGAAAAGCAAATATGCCCATCGTCATCAGCACCCTCGAGAACCCCGAAAACCAGAGTTTCAGAGAATCTGATTTTTTTGGCTGTGCCGAACTCATTCGATTCTGCTTGATTCTTAGACAAAGGGCCTCATATTCGTCTCTCCATTACTTTTCCTTCCCATTCATCTCTTTATCGTATCTCTTTCTCATTGGATTCATCCCTTTATTTCCTCTTTCGAGATCTCATACATGTAATAAACGCTTCAACTCCCTGGCAGCATTGATTTCACACAAATGGCAAGAATAAAGGGTTATGGGAAGGATACCTTGCATGCACATCAAATATCTATCTGTAAATCTACATTTGTTAGTCTCTTTAACAAATCTTTCCTAAAATGAGCGAAAACAAACAAAGTTCGCATAGCGAGTAATGAACTATGTTAGCATTATCACAACAATCACCATGCAGGGAAAAGGGGTGAAGGAAGGGAAGGGGATAGGGAGGAGGGGAAGGGGTGAGACAGGAAAGGGGCTAGACATCCGTTGGTTTAGATGATATAAGAGGAGTGGATGCAACAGATAGATATTCGAGAGATGAATATGTATTGAGTGAATCAGCCCCAATTGATCGTGCTCCTAATAAAGAAGGAGCATAATGTCCTCCTCTATATGATCCACTTCTCGATGGAACTCCAAGTGAATCCCAATCACCACGAGTTGTGTAGAATGATTCAGCCAGAGATGCGGATGAACTGCAATGGATCGAGAAGACTATCCACTACCTTCCAATGGGAGAGAGAGAGGGAGAGACACCTTCCCAAGTGAGGCAAAGCTGAGTTATTCATGTGAATCACAAGAGAAGATTGATAGAGAACAATTTACCGAGAAGAATCAAATTATAGACATCAGAATCTGTTGATCAGTGTGAAATGCAATGAACCTATCGTAATATCTAGATTATGGCTGACTGATGAGAATAATATAGAGAAGATGTATGAAATGCTGCATTGTACGAAGCTTAACCCGAATTGATCTCTAAGGGTAAGAATAGGCGAGTGAATGAACAGAGTGACAGGGGACTAGAAGAGAAGCATCAATCAACGATCAAAGCGGCAGTACTGTAACTGAATATGAAGTGAAGTACTGTAGATGGATCAATACTTGCATCCTCCAGTCTCACAGACATTCCTTCCCAATTGATAGTGTCCAGTCTGTGGATTGATGACCCCTCCATCAGAGTACGCACTGAACGACGAATACGAATACACCACACGCATTTGGAAAGCTCGCCCATATTCACACAATCAACATCACACAACTATGTCTTCTCATTATTAAATTGATTTCGTTCGTGCAATTTTATCTTGACGATGGACTCGTGAGGATGAAACAATGAAATGATATGAGGTATTGGATAGAGAAAGAACAAATGAGATAACAACATTCAATGAGACCTTCTTGATTAGTTATATCTAATCGATATGATTGATTTCGTATTGAGTAGTATGCATTCACATCAAATGTGATCACTACATAATACTACATCATCGATTTATTAATAGTGAGGATTGGATCGAGATGAAGTTCACTCTTGAATTCCTCCTTTCCATTCTCGTGAACTCTGAAAGAAAGACACCAACTATGGATAGAAAAGAGAGAAGTGAATCGAAGAGAAAGACGAAGAGTGAAGTGAAGTGTGCAGCTGTGATTATGAGAAGAATGATGATATTAGAGAATTGATGACGACCAAGAGGGAGAAGGCATTCAATTGTTATCGTAACGACGACCAAACGAGGACTATCCATTCATTAAGACGTATATCTATGGTAAGAACATTGAAGGAAAGTCCATCAATTTCATGAGTCCAAATTGGATAATAGATTGGGTTTAAAATGAGAACAATCAAATTAATTGAGACGATGTAGGTGTGTGAGTGTAGATGACAAAGGGAATGAAGATGGAAGGGAGTGAAAGGGTGAGGGATAATTATCGATTAGTGGTTGATCACAGCAGACTTTAGTTGATAGAAGCGAGTAAGCAGTGAGGATAAGGGAAGAAGTGAAGAGGGGAAAGTGCATTGGAGAAGGAGAAAGCAATGAGAGAGAGAGAGCACACGACATCTCATTGAGACAATTCCTTTCTAGTCTATTAATATGAATATGACTTACAGTCTCTGTTGTGCTCCATTCGTTGGCCCATCGTATTCATTTGTTACAGTAATCGAGTGAGTCGCGATTTGAGGAGCACCGCAATTATGACAACCTGCTATATATATATTATTGGTATGATATCAGTCATATTCTCCAGATGGAAGTGCTCACCATTGGTTGTCTGTCCTTCTCGAGGTTCCAATCTAATCAATCCGAATTCACCATTCACTTCATCACATGACGGAATCTCACGACGTTTAAATACTTCAGCAACGACCAGGGCCTTAGAGGGGAGAGATAGGAGAGATTACAGAAGAATAAACTGATCTGATACGTTTCACACTTTCTACTCTTTGATTACAAAAATTCAAGATCAAAGATATTTCGGTTGTAATAGATGAACGTACGACAAAGATGCCGAGTGCGGATCCCATAATGATTCCAACGAGTACATCGGACCAATGATGTTTGTAGTCAGAGACACGAGAATATGCAACGAATGTTGCACCTGATCACAGTTGTACATTTACATGATTTGAATCAATAATATTAATTATGTAACCTCCAAATAGAGCGACTTGAATAACAGGAAGAACGAGTCGAGAATAGAGAGGACGATAGAGACGAGCTTGCAGATACAACTACAATATTCATCCATACAAAAAAATGAGGCTTTCAAAAGTTTGCTTATCTTCCGCAGATATATTTAGTAGTTGTAACAGTTGAAACTGACCGAAGTGAACCATGCTCCATAGAATGAGAATGCAGAATGTCCCGAATAGAAAGACAACATCGATTCGTGAACTTTCTTCGGATCCGAACCAGTGCAGTTGAAATCAGTTATGTATTTATCCGGGTCTGTACACTTAAATGATATTATTTAATATTGATTCATCACACCGCATTTTATTCCAGTCAATCAATCGATATCGTCTACCGTACCTCGCTATATCCAACATTCGGCCTGCACACATCCATAAAGTGAGGTCTATGACGACCAATCGTGTACTTGGCAATATCCACCATCACTTGATTGAAGCAGACTCCCACCAGGAAATATCCTGAGGATTAGGGTAGAGGGAAGATCAGATAATGGATTCTCACCCATGAATACATATAGTCTCACAACGAGACGATGAACTCCTCTCTCTCGAAGACGATATTGTTTAAACTTAATTACGATAATTATACTATTATTATTCAATAATAGAGATTAAAATATGAGAAAAGGGAGCGTAATATTAAATAACTCACTTGGCCAGCACATTTTCTCTCCCATGCGAGAGTACGGAAGATCTCTGTCATGAAGATCTTAAAGAATACAATTTAAGATTTATTACTAAGAACTGAATTACTAATCAAGTTAGATACTTACGAGAGCAGTTGGAATGATGAGTCCCACAACGATAAGCATGTGACGGGATACGGTAGATTCACGGAAGGGATATCTACAATCGATTACTATTCCATGGATACCAAGTAGATGTTGATTACCTGATGCTCTCATCGTCACAATAGAATCCTCTCTTGTACGGTTTAACCCAAAGTTGGAAGATAAGAAGAGGAAGGGCTGAAAGGAAGAAGAGATTCAATTAGGGAATGGATGGAATGGAAGGGAGGGGGAAGGGAGATGGTAAGACATTGGAGATAATGCATTGACCATTACTTCCATTCCCATTACAATTTGAGTTTATGAGTGAATATGGAAAGGACTAAAGAGAGTAATTAAGATACCACAACAGCAGAGAACGACGAAGTCACAGATTAATCTTGATATCGATATCTGCATTGTTGATGAAGGATGAGCGACCACGATTCTCCCAGACGATGAAGATGGACGATCCTCAATTTAATACCATTAGTCAAGATTAAGAATAAGATTGAATAGAACAATGAAGGTGGTGTATTCATGTGTGTCTCTAGTATGAGTAAGCCTTCTCTTTCTCTTTCCATTTGATATGGGGAATTGCATGGATGAAGATGAAAGGAATAAACAAATATTACACGATTCAAAAAGAATACGAGAGAACGAAGAGAAGAGATTGATAACGAGGCAATGGGTAATTGTTCCATTAAAAATAATGAATGGAGAGAGAGGAGAGAAGGAATTTGAAGACAGATGAGTGAAATAAGACGAGGTCTAATAAACATAAGTGCGAATGGAGAAAATGAGATTGTAAAGAGGAGTGGCAAGGAAACTAGTTAGTAATCAAGATAATTCAATGAACTGAATTAGTTTCATACTCAAAAAGTGAATGAGGGGGGCACTTCTAAGGGGGGAAAGGCAATCAATGTGAGGGAAGAAGTTGGATGTTGCGCCTCTCCATTCACAGATTGAGAAGAACGAGAGAGGGAGAGAGAGAGAGAGAGAGAGGGAAAGAGAGTGAGAGAGTGGAAGGAGGAAGGAGGGAGAGAGGTCAGATATGAAAGAGACTGAGAGAAGAAAAGAAAATAGGACGAATAAGGAGTTACTCCTTCTTCACTCTACAAACATTCACACGTTCCGAATCGGATTAACGACCTCTAAAGTATAAATCGATGAGTGATTATAGATTAGTGGAAGTAGGTCATTGAAGGATTCGGAGAGGTGACTAAGGAGAGGGAGGGAAGGGAGGGGAGGGGGATACAACGTTATCTCTTGAGCTCTTCCCTTCAGTCGGTCGTCTCTCACTACAACTCTTTCATTGCAGTAAACAATCGATGTCTCACTCTCTCTTTTCTCTTCTACTCTCACACAGAAAAAAGAGCAAAATTGAAGAGATTCGTGGATCTATTCTGGTTGAGGAAAGGAATGAGTAGAAGAAGAGGAGTTACATATCAAGAGATTAGAGAGACGGATTGAAATAGACAAATTGACATGAGAGAGTAGAAAGAGATCAGAATGGCGAAGAGTGAGAGAGATGAGAGATATTAGAGAGAAAGGAGGTTTGTGCTCAACGAATCAACCATTCATTATCCCCGTTCCGTATATCTACAGTTGATAAGATTAATAGTGACAACAATGATTTGACCCATTCTCTCTCCCCGATCACTGTTACATAAAACGTAAGGAATTATTTTCAATATTCAGCTTATGGATTGATCAAAAAGGCGTTAGCCTAAAGTCGATATTTAACTAAGAAATTTATATTAATAATGAAAAATATACCATATCCTTTGATCTTCTAACTGCTCTGCAGCAGCAGAAGAGAAAACGACGAAGGCGGCTCAAATATGTATTATTAGAAAAAATGAGCAATGAGAAATAAATGTATTAAAATAAAAACCATGTGATTATATTCCCTTTTTCTATCTATTCACGCCATAAATGAGCTATTCCGTCATTGCTTGTATGACAAAATAACTTTAGTTTCCAAGGCAACGAATCAATAGAAAGGAAAGAGGAGAGAACGAATATGAACACAGGTGCTCACACTGTGATTCCATCCCAATTATTGGAGAGAAAGAGTACGATAAATAGCACTTTCACTCTCACAGTTTGAAATGTCGAAGGGAATCACAGTATTTTGAGATGGGAACACGATCGAAACCCGTCAATTCTGATAAGAGAGAGACAAGTGATAGGAGAAATGGCAAGATTCACTATGATAGAACAGAGAGAGATCGAAAAAGGGTGAGTCATGATAGGCAACCGAATAACCAACACATTATTTTCCATTTCGATCGTGTGAAAAAAAGAGAAAGGAAAAGGGCGGGAAAGAAGTACCGATATATAGCTCCTTCGTGTGGTTTCCCTCCGCTTGAGACCTCGTCGAATTGGCCTGCAAATGATGAAGATAATGACTTTACCAATGGTCTAAACATGGGAAAAAGCAGAATGGAAAATGGAGAATCGATACGCTAGTGAGAGGGAATGAGAAAGGATGAGATAGAGAAAAAGGAAAAGGGGAGAAAGAGGACACACATCGTGCAGATAAACAGCCAGAGGCGATTGAGAGAAAAAAAGTTAAAGGGGAAGAATCAGTCGGTCACTCACTTTGTGTGAATGGGTCGAGAATTGTCCTCGAGTTGATTCCAAAGTGAGTAAACAAGACCGGAGAAGAGGCTAGTACAAACAGAAGCAACATCGGTGAAATGTGCAAAAGAAAAAATTCAAAAGGAGATATTTTAGTCGATTATAACACAAAATACAGTATTTATTTTCGCTGTAGGGTACAATTACAATTATGTTTTATTGACAAACTTTTAATTTTAAAAAATCCATTTAAAAAATCGAAATTGTGATTTTAATGATGAATAAATCAAAATAAATTTTGTGTTTTATGTAACATTAGAGTATCAGAATGCAATTTAACAAGTTGGATCTTGTGTTTGATGTATCCAAAGGTCATCTAGATGACTGTGTAAAAATATGGAAGATATGGTTGGATGAAGATCGCAGCCAATTTAAGTACGTTGCTTTCCTGTCTCCTTTCCTCCAACAGATCACTATCTTCTCTACTCTTTACTTCTCCCTCACTATTCACAGATTATTCTACTTCTCCCTTCTCCCTTTTGTTCCCCTATTTCCATCATTTATGCATGGACAGTGTCTATCATTGAATCCCTTTTCCTTTCCCACTCTCTCTTCACTCTGTACACTCTTAGTCCTCATATCAATACAATCTCTTCAATTCATTCCTTTGCAGATGTTCTTCAATCGATTTCGCTTCCTTCTATGCATAGTCTCTTTTTTCGCCCTCGCTTCTATTTATTCTAATCAGATCATAATTAACTTCACATTCATATGTATGACGAATGATGTGAATGATACTATCACGATGTCGGATGGGGTACTGTACTCGATTCTTTGATTACTCATTACATCTCTCCATCTCCATCAGAGTCTCAGACAGCGATATGATTACTCAACTAAAGAGAAGTCGATGATTCTTTCATCTATTGGTATAGGAACAATGCTGGCAACTTTTCCCATTACACATCTCATCGCCAAAGAAGGAGCAAGGTAACTACGACTTCTATTGATGCACCGTATTCATCACCTCTTTCAGATATCCATTCTATATGTTCGGTCTCTTCTCTTGTCTTGTCACTGCTCTCATTCCATGGGCAGCTCGATCTAATTTCTGGATGCTTATTCTCTTTCGATTCTTTCAAGTACGGTATCTTCATAATTGATTCCTTCTATTATATTCACAGGGTATCGCATATGCATCAGACTTCACAACAATTGGGAAGATTTGTGTTGAATGGGCTCCATTGAGAGAGATCTCATTCTTCATTGGATTCCTAACTGTCTTCAATTTCTGGAGTTCAGTCATCACAAATCCTATTTCAGCATGGGTAAATTGAAGTTAATCTACATCTGATTAATCCTGCATTATTCAGTTCTGTGAAAGTTCTTTAGGATGGGAATGGTCTTTTTATGCTCATTCCATTGCTGGATCAATCATATTCACTATATGGTATTGTTATAATTTCTTCATTTTCCTTCAATGGATTTCAGGTGGTTAATCTATCGAGATGATCCTCGATATCATGGGGCGGTTACTGAGAAAGAACTGAATCGAATTCATAAGAATAAGTCAGAAGAACATAAAGATGCGAAGAAAAGAGATGTTCCTTATTGGGTCAGATTTTTAGAAACGAATAGAAATTCAACTATGCGTACTGTTCAGGAGATAATCAAGAACAAGGCAGTTATTGTTTGTTGGGTATCTGCATTCCTGGATATCACCTCTACTATTCTTCTTGTCACATATGCCCCCATATATTTCCATAAGGTGCGTTGAAAGAAAAAAACTAAGATTGTGAAGAATGAATTGAGGTGCTTAAATTCGACGTGTCTACAACAGGAATTCTCGTTTCCATCGTCTCCTTCTCACAGCTTCCATTCAAAACTGCCTTCTGTATCACAAGTGATCGAATGAAGTGACAAAAGATAAAAGATCAACTACTCCTTCCTCTTTTCAGTTGTATGCCTGAACGATGGAAGATGCTCTTCTACAACTTCTTTGCATTTGTTCTCTGTGGTTGGTTATATATCTATTCGATTACAATCTTTCTTCTCCTTCAGGAATCTTCTATGCAGCAATCGCCATAACTCCTTGGAGGGAGGTCAGTCTCTCTTCTTTTCTCTCCTCTCATCTTCTTCCTTTTCTCTTCAGATGATAGTTGTCCTTTTCTGTCTCGTTGCCATCACAAGTAGTGCCAACTGTGGTAGTTTCTACAAATGCGCCAATTTCGTTGCTCGGTATTTAGATCCTTCTCTCCTCCTCATCAACATTACTCTTTCAGTCAACATGCCCATTTCGTTATCTCAGCAATTCAATTCTCTAAATGTGTCTCTCTTTTTGCTGCTCCTGCCATAAGAGGACACACATCGTGCAGATAAACAGCCAGAGGCGATTGAGAGAAAAAAAGTTAAAGGGGAAGAATCAGTCGGTCACTCACTTTGTGTGAATGGGTCGAGAATTGTCCTCGAGTTGATTCCAAAGTGAGTAAACAAGACCGGAGAAGAGGCTAGTACAAACAGAAGCAACATCGGTGAAATGTGCAAAAGAAAAAATTCAAAAGGAGATATTTTAGTCGATTATAACACAAAATACAGTATTTATTTTCGCTGTAGGGTACAATTACAATTATGTTTTATTGACAAACTTTTAATTTTAAAAAATCCATTTAAAAAATCGAAATTGTGATTTTAATGATGAATAAATCAAAATAAATTTTGTGTTTTATGTAACATTAGAGTATCAGAATGCAATTTAACAAGTTGGATCTTGTGTTTGATGTATCCAAAGGTCATCTAGATGACTGTGTAAAAATATGGAAGATATGGTTGGATGAAGATCGCAGCCAATTTAAGTACGTTGCTTTCCTGTCTCCTTTCCTCCAACAGATCACTATCTTCTCTACTCTTTACTTCTCCCTCACTATTCACAGATTATTCTACTTCTCCCTTCTCCCTTTTGTTCCCCTATTTCCATCATTTATGCATGGACAGTGTCTATCATTGAATCCCTTTTCCTTTCCCACTCTCTCTTCACTCTGTACACTCTTAGTCTTCATATCAATACAATCTCTTCAATTCATTCCTTTGCAGATGTTCTTCAATCGATTTCGCTTCCTTCTATGCATAGTCTCTTTTTTCGCCCTCGCTTCTATTTATTCTAATCAGATCATAATTAACTTCACATTCATATGTATGACGAATGATGTGAATGATACTATCACGATGTCGGATGGGGTACTGTACTCGATTCTTTGATTACTCATTACATCTCTCCATCTCCATCAGAGTCTCAGACAGCGATATGATTACTCAACTAAAGAGAAGTCGATGATTCTTTCATCTATTGGTATAGGAACAATGCTGGCAACTTTTCCCATTACACATCTCATCGCCAAAGAAGGAGCAAGGTAACTACGACTTCTATTGATGCACCGTATTCATCACCTCTTTCAGATATCCATTCTATATGTTCGGTCTCTTCTCTTGTCTTGTCACTGCTCTCATTCCATGGGCAGCTCGATCTAATTTCTGGATGCTTATTCTCTTTCGATTCTTTCAAGTACGGTATCTTCATAATTGATTCCTTCTATTATATTCACAGGGTATCGCATATGCATCAGACTTCACAACAATTGGGAAGATTTGTGTTGAATGGGCTCCATTGAGAGAGATCTCATTCTTCATTGGATTCCTAACTGTCTTCAATTTCTGGAGTTCAGTCATCACAAATCCTATTTCAGCATGGGTAAATTGAAGTTAATCTACATCTGATTAATCCTGCATTATTCAGTTCTGTGAAAGTTCTTTAGGATGGGAATGGTCTTTTTATGCTCATTCCATTGCTGGATCAATCATATTCACTATATGGTATTGTTATAATTTCTTCATTTTCCTTCAATGGATTTCAGGTGGTTAATCTATCGAGATGATCCTCGATATCATGGGGCGGTTACTGAGAAAGAACTGAATCGAATTCATAAGAATAAGTCAGAAGAACATAAAGATGCGAAGAAAAGAGATGTTCCTTATTGGGTCAGATTTTTAGAAACGAATAGAAATTCAACTATGCGTACTGTTCAGGAGATAATCAAGAACAAGGCAGTTATTGTTTGTTGGGTATCTGCATTCCTGGATATCACCTCTACTATTCTTCTTGTCACATATGCCCCCATATATTTCCATAAGGTGCGTTGAAAGAAAAAAACTAAGATTGTGAAGAATGAATTGAGGTGCTTAAATTCGACGTGTCTACAACAGGAATTCTCGTTTCCATCGTCTCCTTCTCACAGCTTCCATTCAAAACTGCCTTCTGTATCACAAGTGATCGAATGAAGTGACAAAAGATAAAAGATCAACTACTCCTTCCTCTTTTCAGTTGTATGCCTGAACGATGGAAGATGCTCTTCTACAACTTCTTTGCATTTGTTCTCTGTGGTTGGTTATATATCTATTCGATTACAATCTTTCTTCTCCTTCAGGAATCTTCTATGCAGCAATCGCCATAACTCCTTGGAGGGAGGTCAGTCTCTCTTCTTTTCTCTCCTCTCATCTTCTTCCTTTTCTCTTCAGATGATAGTTGTCCTTTTCTGTCTCGTTGCCATCACAAGTAGTGCCAACTGTGGTAGTTTCTACAAATGCGCCAATTTCGTTGCTCGGTATTTAGATCCTTCTCTCCTCCTCATCAACATTACTCTTTCAGTCAACATGCCCATTTCGTTATCTCAGCAATTCAATTCTCTAAATGTGTCTCTCTTTTTGCTGCTCCTGCCATAGTTGGAATACTGGTAGATTATGATGAAGATGTCAGAGGATGGAATGAAATATTCATCGGATTCGGAGTGTTACTCATTCTGGTTATCGACTCTTTTCTTCTAGATCAAACGGAATATCTTATGCAGGCTCACTTCGTATTCTGGGCAGTGGTAACGGAAGAACCTGCAGATTTCACGAAGAGTCGATCGGAAGAAAGCATTGAGAAGACTGATATGACTCCCGTACCTTGTTCCACTGTGAACTAGAAGCATGTCTTACTTTTAATTGGAGTTTATATTTCCTAGGAAATTATTTCTTCACCAGGAAATCATTCGCGTATTTTTTTAAATTTGATTTATAAACAAAAGTACAAAACTTTGCAAAGAAGTTAATATTGTATCAATGCCAGCAGAAAGTATCGCAAATATTTTTGTTGACACACTGAACACGTGATGGGTACCAGTCGCAAATATTTTGCTCGCATTTTTGCTGTTCTTTCCAACGATGCGTCTTCGCACGACGCGTTTGTTCGTTCCGAGTTATTTTTGCTTTTTTCTATGCGAGTTTAGCTTTCAAACAATTATTTGTAATCCAGATGTCGTCTAATCAATTGCGTCAACGAGTGGTCGATCTCTATAAGACTCTCCATTACATGGGAAGAGAATATCCAGCAGGATCAAAGTGGTTTCATGATCGACTTAAACGAGCATTCATCAAAAATGTGGAGGAGACCGATCCACAAAAGATCAGCAAGATGTGTGACCATGGAGATTTTGTTGTCAAGGTATGGAATACTTGCTATCATCTGATCAGAGCTGAAAATAACACAATAGGCGGAAGTCATAATCGTTTTTCGGTTGATGTAACGACATATGATTTACGACATATGATTATATAATTTACTTTTTTGAGGAACTAGAGGCAATGTACTCTCTCCGAAAGTATCGAGCGATGAAGCAACGATACTACGACGAACAAGATGTGAGTATATGAATTTGATTATCTTAGATCCCTTAGATGATTGAGAAAGAGAAGCTGAGTGCGCTAAGAGAGTTTGCAATAGTTCAACAGTTTTGAACATAGGAAGAAGAGGCGCTCGAACGATTGCGACAACTCAAGAAACTGGCTACGAACCCTTCGAGTGACCAGTCGAAAAGTGAATAGAATTTAGAGGAATGATTATAGCTTGAAAAGTGTTATCTGTTGTATTATACATACTGTTAAGGCTAGCGTTAGGATAGTGATACGCATGCATTATTCCATCACGAGTGCTTCTAATTACACGGGTTTCTACCCATTTGCCTTGTACAAATGAATGCTTGAGTATCTGTATTTTGAGCATCAAACATTGAACACAATATACAATACAAAATGTCCACTTTCCACTATCTATATCCTGGTGCGAGTTGGGGCGTGGGGCAATGATCGCAACCACCTCGAGGCCCTTAAAATTACAAAAAAATAAAACAAATAAACAAAAATTGATTTCGTAAATTCTCACCTATAATACCTCTCATTCCAATTCCTCCTTTACCACCGACATTGCCGCCTGCTCCGGGTGCTCCAGGTGACCCGGGCTCTCCACGCATTCCGTATCTCGCCCTTCAAAACTGGTGATAAGACAGTTTAAAAAAAGAAATTCGAAAAAAAAGTTTTACAGAAGGACACTTCGTAAAGTCGAGATTTCGGAACGTACGCATCTTACTTTTTCATATAATTTTAGTAGCATTAACGGGTTCTACTACTCCATATAACTAGAATTGGTATTTAATAATTATAACAAAAAAAACAATTTATTGGGGGAGGAAATAGCTTCTAAGGGAGAGCGCGCTCGTGGCCGAAAATGTTACGAAACGTCCTTTAAAGGAATGTCTTTCACCTTCCAAATATTCCCGGTGATCCTGGCGCTCCGATAGAACCTTGAGGTCCCGGTGGCCCCGGTGGTCCGTATTGAATTTCTTCTCCGAAGAGTAGACCAGGAGCTCCGCTAGCTCCTGGTAACCCTGTCAGCCCTGGGAGACCTTGCATCCCTTGAGCTCCAACGGGACCAGGAGGATTTCTTGGAGAGAAAAATATCCCTGGCATCCCTGGCATTCCTGGCAGTCCCTTCAAAATAAAAAAAAATAATTAAAATTTTTTTTTTAAAAATAAAAAATAAAAAAATAAAAATTAATTAATGAATCTTACGATTACTGTACTATTACTGATTACTGATTACCTTCTGACCATTATTTCCAGGTCTCCCATTTGGCGCACTTGCACATTGGCAAAAGGTGATATCCGTACCGATATCCGTAAAATCCGTCCCGTCCCGTCCAGGCGGTCCCGGGAAACCATCTTCACCATCACTGGGAATATTCATTTGATAGTACAATGAATGGTTTTCTACTAACCGTCCATCCACTCCATCGTATCCTGGTGGCCCAGGGGGTCCGAAAATACAAACAGATGAACGTGGTTGATATGTCCGCTCTTCAATTATGGGACGAACAGTAACTGGATTACGACGAGTAGATGATTCTGTGAAGATGGAAGTATCGAATGAGAGATAGGGGGAGGGATGGGAATAGATACCGTCGACGTATTGTGATTGATATCGAGAGGGATAAGTTCTAGTTGGAGGACGAATTGTCGTTGAATGATATGAACTTCTGAGGTTATCCATTAATGGCATTAATGAATACATTAATGAATCACCCAGATCGTCTTAGATATGGATACGTGATGGGATTTGGATCAGATGGAAGGAAATTTTGTCGTTTTATTCGAGATTTGACTCCTACAGATCGTTCAACCTGCAGCGATATTAACAGTTTGCATATATCATGATTAATACTTGAAATATTAATTTGATGAACCTCTTTTAATTCATCCCATAGATCATGAGATCGAACAGTGCAGAAATGAAGCTCATGAGAAAGAGACGTTTGAAGAGATTGAAGATGGAATAAGAGAAAGGGAATAAAGATCACTGTAATACAAGGAATAGATCATAATGAGAGACAGATAAATTGATACCGGATGAAATAACTGCAGATGTTGATAGAGTAACACCAATGAAAAGAGTGCGACGATATGATTCTAATTGAGATAATAAACCTTCTTCGCCTCTCATTCTAAAGAGATCAAAGATCAATCGGAATGCACTACGAATCACAGTGAAGTATAAGGAAAGGGTAATGATTGGATAGAGTGAGTATTCCCCATCTCTCTATCTCGTGAGTCTTACTGAGTACTCATTATTCGCTGTGACCAAAACTCCTTTGTCATTCTTCGAATACTTTCTCTTGTCAATCAATGGTTTTATTGAATAACCATAACAAGAACCAACAAACAACAACAAATGGAAAACCGATGATGGAAAAAATATTCCTACTGCATTTAAAATTATTCTTTCTTAATCACTTTTTTCTTCTTCTTCACAACATTATTTTCATCTTTGATCTTTCTCTTCTTCACACCATTTTTTTCATCATTGATCTTTTTCTTCTTCACACCATTTTCTTCATCCTTGATCTTTCTCTTCTTCACAATCTTCTTCACTGACTTCTTCTCCACCTCTTCTTCTACCTCCACTTCCTTCTTCACAGGAGGAATCTCTTCAGTCACTCCATTCACTTCCTTCTCTTCGTCGCTCTCACTCTGAAATCAATCAATTGAATATCATATATCTTCCATAATCACTCACGTCTTCTTCATCATCATTCTCCTGTTCTTCAAATTCTATTCTCATTCTTTCCATTTCTTCTTCTCTCTCTTTCTTTTCCATCTCTCTTTGTTCCAATCTCTCCATCTTCTTTCTTATCTTCTCAAGCCGTTGCTTTTCCTCCCATTCCGCAAGAAGTTCGGCATCCTTCAAATACTTTTTTTTAAACAAATCGAGTGGTAGACCAGTTTGATAATTAACATCCCTCCCAAACACATTTAACGATCGATCCCTCTCGAGTGCATAATTAGATAGAGTAACATACCTTAGCCCTTGCCTTCTCCATCTCAACGGGACATCTTCCTGCCAGATGACAACGAGAACAATCCCTTCAATCAATTCATATCATCCATTCCCATTAGGGTTGGCAATTTGATTCTTCGATGTTTCTGAGAATCAATTGATTCTTCTCATTCCTCGACGAATGATTCTCAGAATCGGTTGATTCTCGGAATCAAATGATTCTGAGAATCATTTGATTCTTCGCATCATAACTCGGCTCAAAATGTAACAAATTATCCCAAATTTTGAGACAACATTTGTTAGTGTGTATACGTTACATATTCCAAATTTAATAAAGATACAATGATTTTCATATTTCCGTTGAATATCTCTTGCTAATGATTGGGAATGGGCCAGGGAAGCTAAAGTAAAGAACCCTAAAAAGATCGAACGGTGAAATTTACAATTTTCATCGATCAGACGAGTTTTTTTCGCGATCTTCAAAAGCGAAGAATCATTTGATTCTTCGTTCATTTCTGGAGAGAATCATTTGATTCTTCGAAAAGAGGAGAGAGCGGGGTTAGAGAATCATTCCGCTCTTCACCTTGCGAGGGGGAGCGGTCTTTTGGGAATCAAAATGCCAACCCTAATTCCCATCCCATCCTCCCTTCATTCCTTCTCCTTACTTGCAGTGTTTGTAGCTGTCCTTGAAGCATCTCATACATCTATCACAATGACGAGTCGCCTGTCCATCCTCAACCAATCACTATTATTATTATTATTGTCATTATAATAGGCCCTTCTATCCAAGGGTACTGGTAGCGAATAAATACGAACAGATAAGTATTGAACGTATCAAACAAGTGTAAATAGTAATACCCTGCTAGTGCAATCTCCACACATTCCACAATGGGTGTTATTCCCCTCCACGAACTTCTCACACATGTAGCAGAATCTGAAGATGGAAAGGAGTTGAGTGAGAGGAGGGAGAAGGGAAGGGGCATCATACTTGTATCCCTCCATTCCGGATAGATCAATGCATTCCTTCCCCATATCAGTCAGCATCCTCACTGTTGTCTTGTGATGGCGAGAGAATTCCTTGTGATTCGCATAGAGCACCTTAATGTAATTGAAAAAATATGACATGGTCCACTATTCCACAAGGTGAGATCAATTTATTCGTCGAGTAGAACGAAACGGAAATCATGGTTGTAGGGGATAAGTACTCACCCTATAGTCACTCATCCAAAGTTCTCCCTTGTAGGGGATAAGTACTCACCCTATAGTCACTCATCCAAAGTTCTCCCTTGTAGTTCTTCAATGCATGCTTTCCAACGAAGAAAGGAAGGAATACAATAGAGTGGGAGATTGCGGGAGATGAACCTCTGCATCGACAATATTTATTTACTTATTATTCTATACCAGTGAACGAGCACTTGATAAAATAAGTAGTGTATACGCAACCATTGTTTGACAAGAGAAAGTGAGGGACGGGAAATGGAGCCCATATTCGATACTAATAGGATAAAAAATAATTGGGCGATTTTTTAAAGTGAAGAAAGGATACCTCGCAATAGTGTGTCTCGCTCTGATTGCTTGTACACTCTTCATCAATGGTTCGACGAATACTCCAAAGGGAGGATCAGTAATGATCACCAAACGAGACACCTATACCACACTCTTTATAAATATTATCCAAGGATATGTACGGTATGTAGAAGAAAGTAAACGAACCGTGGCAAGGAATGCATTGAGTCTCTCTTCAGCCTTTGGATCAGGAAAGAAATCAGTAAGCATCGAATAACGAGCACTCATCTTAGCCAAGAAGAATGACAACTGCAAACAATGATGATCAAAATATACCACCCCTTTGGAGAATTCACGATTTCGAACTGCAAAAGAGTATAAGATAAACTAACATATCGTTCATCCCAATCAAGAATGAATAATTGTCGTCCTTCCTTCTTCTCTTCCTTCAGATGTTCAAATAGACGAGGTGATCCCATACACACAATTCCATCGTATTTTCCATTCGAAATCGACGATGAAATCACAGAAAGAGTATCGTCCGAGAAGAAGAATTGCTGCAATCATTACAATACTCTGACTATTCATTCAATAGTATATCTCACAGCCATTCCATGTTGATCATCAATAGTCTCGAGTAATCTCGATGGTTTTCTCAATTGAGGACGAGTCACGAAAGTACCCGGATGTTTGTGCTTGTCTGCGAACACCTGTCAATCAATCAATCAATCCATTCATTCAAGATATACCAATTATTATCGTACCTCAAGACATTGAGGACAGAATACAATCTTGCTACCCTTTGGAATCTCTTTCAACTTCTTAGGAATAACTCCATACGGATACTTCTTCGCCACTGGTTTCATTTCATCCGTTGACTTCCTCTCTATCGATCCATCCTCATTCAGAATTGCCTTGAACGGACACTTCTCATTATCTCTGCAATTACTGACTAAGTGGAGGGGAGGGGAGATCAAAGATCAAACCTGAAGATGGCACATGCGAAGAATCGTTGTTTCTCCCTCTTGTCGAGGAAGAGAAGACATGGACCTGTAATAGTCTATCTAGAGAGAAGGATACGAGGGATTAACTGACCATGGGAGCAAGATTGTACTTCTCCTTCATAGTCATGTACTAGATCAAATCGTCCTCTTTCTCGAAGGGGAGGAGCTGTCGGTTTAGGAGCCGCTTCCTGGGTATTCATCATTGTTCCCATTCATTTCACGACATCACTACCTTCTTCACGAACACTTTTCCTCGATTCTCCTTTCGTTTGAAGAATTTCTTCTTCTGTTGTCTTGTTTTCCCCTTTGACATCTGTATCAAAAGTTGAGAGTATTCTCATTGTCAGACACATTCGCCATTGAAGAAAGGTATCCAAACGTTGTTGACATAGTCAAAGACACAAACACAACAGCAAATTAATAATCATTTGTTTATCATCTCTCAATCGCGAATAATGGACTTAAAAAAGAGATAACTGCACTAAACTATCTACTTACACTAGGAAGATACACCAGGATGGATAGGGAGAGACAAGACTCTTGAGGGGGGGGGGGGGGGGGGGGGGGGGGGAAGGGAATATTATGAATTAGAGAGAGAAGACCATTTCGAATGCCTTCGTGATTCCTACATCGTTCGTGTTGAAATGGAGCAGACCTGTAATCATTTGCTTAGATCAATTTATTAATAACCAAGAAAACAATTAACAGATAATTAAACGGATTTATTCTCTCAATCGACTTACCAGCCAGAAGAAGAGCAGTGATGAGATAAGCTCCTGCTCTTGCAGCCTTAGCAGCGGCATCTCCGATCACGAAGGGACGGGCGTAGTCAGCAATCACTCCCTGGATTCCCCTGAAAATTATGACTTTCGCAATAAACATTACGGCACTACTTTACAAGTCGGGGGCATCCCAAAAGGGCAAAATTTGGGGCTATTCACTTATTCTGACAATCGTAATATTTTAGTGGATTTACTAAATAGTTAGTCTTTTTTAGTATATTGGAATCGATTGTAGGGAGGACCACGGGAAATTTCAAAGGCTTTCTAAAATTCCGTTTTCGGCTGCAATGGGACAATCGGTGATGCAGAATCACGCTAACATCGTTAGATTTGCAAAAAAAAATCGATTTGAACAAGTATGGACACATCTCCCGACGGGGTGGTTCCTGTCGTGCGGTGACAGCCGCATTGGTCAAGTTGACGCGTCATTTCGTGCGTGCGGCTCGAGTTCGGCGGGGCAACTATTTTTCTTCGTGTCTCTTATTTACCACCAGGGAATTTCGTGTGTGATTTACTTAATAAAATGAATAAAAAAATCAATAAATAAAGCAAGTTTCATAAAATGTATCATATAGGCCACGATTAATTACGGGATCACAGCGCGTTAAGCAAGGCAAGGTAGTTCGGTCAGTGCCGAGCGTGTGCTAAATTTTTCGATTCTGTCTTTTATCACTAGTTCACCCTCCTCGAAAAATGATCAAAATTCGCTTTTGGAACAGATTTTAAAATCAACCATTCATGTTTTTACAATTATCTTTCAATGAATCGGTAGAGAAACCTTCTGGTAACGCTATTATAACAAGGAATTCAACATTAAAGCAAAATTAAGCGAGTTGATTGCATTCCTGTGAACCATACTCCTCAAATCCATCAGCCTCTTTTTGCCGTTTCGCGGAGCGCTCATTATATTTTCCACGTTTTTGCATCTATGAGTCGGTAAGGAATTCAGTTGTGAATATTTTGCGCCTTTGAACAAGTTGATTAAGCGAAAACTTAAGGAATTGATTGGTTTTCTGTGAATCAAACCGTCGGCATTGGGACATGACGTTTTTAATAGATTTTTACACGTTCAATGCTTATTGTTTAGGTATCAAGCAATATTATAGATAAATAGCGAGTGAAATATGGCTTAATTAATATCAAACATCTTCATTATTGATTTTTCTGAAAATTCCTGACACATCAAACTTAAGTTGACCTGACTCAAATAACCGCAACGCGCTAAAAATTGAAAGGCGTCGCGGCTGCACCACCGAACCTCTAACTTGCTGTGGGGATGTCAATTTCTTGTGTGATATTTACACTATTTTTTTTTTCAAACTGTTCGCGAAACTGGAATTTCCTGTTTTTTCTCTGAATGGTGCACACGAGACCACTTCATGTAATACTTATTAAATTGAACAACCGCATTCTTTGAAACGGATAATAATCAATAAAAACTAAAATCGCTAATTTTCAGGGCCAAAATTTATGATGTTCGCGAAACTGGATTTTTTTGTATTTTGTACTGTGCATTGGCATCATTCCTAACTTCAAAATAAAACGAAATTTAGAGAGCCGCATTCTCAAATATTCCAAAAATAAACTAAAAACAAAAATAACGTGAGGATTTGAATTCCCGGGTGGTGAACGACAGAAAGCCTGTCACAGTAAATTCGCCGGTTCTGGGCGCGGACTTTCCGGCTTGGTCCTCCCTAAATCGATTGTATGCATTGCTAGACGTATGAGAAATCGATAATTCATGAATGAACAACATAGTGGGGAGCGGGAGCGGGGATTTTATGCGTTACCGAACCCGTTGCTTTTGACATTTTCATAGAGCTGGGGATGAACTGATGGTTCGCTTCAATCGTTTATTGATCAACCCTTAATTGAGGGTCGCAATGAGCTAATTGAAGGGCCCTAGGCTCCGCCCCAGTTGGGCTGACCCCGACTTGTAAAGCAGTGCCAACATTACTAACTATAACTTCTCAAAAACCAAAATAAGTATTATAGAGATAAATACTATTTTGTGCGTCTATCATGCCCCCCTAAATAAATGTACTGATATCTCAATAAATGAAAGGTGAACGTTAATTATTATCTAATCGATACATACCAGTGGATGTGCAGAGTGAGGGCGATGGTGAGGGCAGCATCCATAACAGGTCCATGGACGAAATAGGCTGCAGGAATGAGGGGCATCATTCCAGCTGCGAAGTATCGCTCGAACTGAAACACGCACATTTTGGACCAGCATAAATTCCAAACGCAATTTGTATTCTAACCATGATATTTGATAGGGGGAATAAAATCCGAACGGTAAAAATAAAAGATAGAGGTAAAAGATAAAAAGGTAAAGGTCATCCCGTTAATCAAGGCACTTGCGGGGCATCACTGCTAGGCCAGTGATTACCTAAAGGCGGCAGCGAATAAAGGTGGAATATAAACCTTGAAGTGTGCGGAATGATCGTGAGTCTTGCTAGCTCCATCATTGAGAGTGGTGGCAGCACGAAGGGGCACGCAGATGCGAGGAGAAACTCGCGAGACGAGAAGGGTCGAGTTGACACGGGTAGCCGAACGGAGAGTGAATGCTCCCAGAGACGACATCTTCAAGTATTATGGTTATTCACAAGAACGTCTCCAATGACTTAAAAATCGATATATTAAAAAAACACGAGAATGCAATTAGAGAAAACAGAATCCCGTTATAAGACTAGGTATATAAGAAAATTGCTATTACAGATAATAAATTAGTTTGAAGAGAAAGAATTAAACAAAATTTATTTTTTGCAAAAATGCACGGTGTATCTATTGAACACTTCTGTCACAGAGTTTGATGCGAAATCTTACAGTAGCCAGCAAGAGGTTCACTCCACACAACACGCGGTAATTTAAAATATTAATTGATTTTTTTGTTATTAAAGAAATAATTTATTATATTAGGAATATTTGTAAAATTGGATAATCAGTTGAGGTTGATTTAAAGCTGAAAAAACTTCTCAAGCTGATTGGAGATAGAAATACTTTATTTACCATGTGTACAGACTAACAAAAATACAATGATTTAGATCAACCAAGATCAATCAGTTTGATCTATTTGAGAAGCATTCCCTCGTGGAGCTTCTTCGATTCTTCAGCACTCACAAGAATCTCAACGAGTTTGAGAGCGAATTCGAATGCAGTTCCAGGACCACGAGATGTGATCATCTCAAATTAAACAATTGTTTTACATCTGAGATTATCTACCGTATACCTTTCCATCGATAACAACACGATCCTCAGAATAGTTGTAGCCTGTACGAATTATTTGATCATTCTTCTTTCTCCTTTATACGGTACTTACCAGCTTCTTCGAGTTTTCCTCTTACTCCAGGGAATGAAGTGAGAGTAGCTCCCTTCTGAATGGAATGGGAAGCAAATGCAATGGGAGCAGCACAGATAGCCGCAACGAATCCACCACATGACAATTGAGAACGAAGAATATCTCCCACTTTAGCTGTCTGTAAATATACATTCATTACCGTATCCATCAGATACAGTACTCACTTTAGCAAGTGTCTCACTACCAGGGAGTCCTCCAGGTAGAATGATTACATCGTGTTTCTCTTTCGCTGCCTCATCAACCGATGCATCGGGTAGAATACGAGCCTTACGAGCACAAGTGATCGGTTCCATACCAAAGAGACCTCCAAGGGTAACCTGAGAGTACTGCAGTTAGAAGACATCTATTGATTAATATCTCACTTCGATACCCGCACGACGAAGCACATCCGATGTAATGATCACCTAAATGGGATACGGTAATCGATAATAGGAAGATGCATACCTCCATTTCTTCGGCTCCATCAGCAAGAAGAATAAGAGCACGACGAAGTGCCATCTATACCTAATTATCACCATCATCTTTTATTTATTAAAGTATTCCCATGGCTTTCTGACCATTTCTTCATATGTAATGTTTCGTACTTTTTTTGTATTCTTTATCATATTCCAGACCATAACGAACAAATGGATAACAAACAACTAAAATGTCACTACTTTCTATAGTTTCATCTAGTAGACTCCTTAATTTCGCTTTTCGCAACGGGATTCTCAGTCTCCGATACAGTGGAAACACTTCCATATTTTCCTTCTTTGTAGTTCCTTCTCACTTCCTCTGCATAAACCAATTCGAATAAAGTCTCTGCCGTCATCTTCGGAGGAGGCCATCTGAATCCTTTCTTTTATCTTCATCATCTCTATCTTTCGCATACCTCTGATCTTCATTAGTGTATAGATCAGCGAGAGCTTCAGACCCCTTCTCTCTTACTTTAGCTTCATACGCTTTCCTTCTATTCTCGATATCCACATCAGTTCGATACGAAACATATGGTTTCAGTCTGCAAATTCATTTGTTTTCATTGTTTGCGTAATGGTCAGTCTGCCAAATATAATATTAATAGGCATACTTGAAATCGGTAAGATCGGGAGCGATAATCTCCGTTTTCATCTCAGGGACGGCAATGAATTTTCCACTGACTTCATCTATATATCCTTCAGGACGAACTCCCGTATAACTGAAATGGAAATGATGAGTGCAATCAGATATAATGTATCTTACTGGTGAAGTATCTCTGGGTTCTCTTTATTCCACTTGGGACTCAATTCAGGAAACTGTCGATCCGGTCCCGGCCATTTGTTCTTTTCAGTTCTGAATGGTCCGATCTTCCTTTGACCGTATGCTCCTGAATAGTATTCATTCTTTCATTCGTCTTCAATATACCATACCTTTCTTCACAAAAGGCCATGGTGCATTGAAATGAGCTTGATTAAGTGATCGAACACCTCGAGTGCTCGTTCGTACCAGATTAACAGCCATTACTGATGATATACTTATATTCTCTCTCTTATTCAATGAATTCTCCGTCAGATATACCATATGGGAATCCAACCCAAATTTCTTGACAAACTAATCATAATAAATATTATGAATCGGCTTTATTGGTATGAAATTACTACAGTATGTATCTCAGACAATACAATGGCTATTATGAAGCAAAAGGAATTTTGCAACTACAATCGATGTTCCGTAATCTATTCAATCTACCGTAATCTATTCACTAGTAAGTGAGAGCTATTGCTAATCTAATACCGTAGTAATGGTGAGGGAATGATTGAAGTAGCAGTACAGTCTGCTGTAGGTAGTTTAATACGGTTCATATCTTCACAGCCCACTCTTGGGTTCCACTCCCAATACAAACTTGTAGTAAGCACCGTTCATCTCAAAGATTTAATCATGAGAAACAATGAGTTGACGACTGCATTATTATTCAAGAAGGGCAATAAAGTGTACTATTCATACCTGTTCAAGAATGATGAAAGTGAGAACAGTATGGGGTCCGATTCTCATGTAACAGGGTGTGAATCCCTTCCAAAGAGCGAAGACTCCTTCATTCTTGATCACCTTCAAAGACAATGTTCATTGACCGATTCAATCAAGTACTCAAACCTTTAGAATAACATCTCCTGCATTCTTATATTCTGGCTTTCCATCGATGATTCGCATCGATTGAATTCTGAGAAAAGACTATAGAGTGAAGAGTGACAGATTAGATGACAAACCTGGTCTTGGCAATATCGACAGGCATACTGACAAAGGCAGTATTGAAACCAGAGATCATCGAAGCAGCAAAATGAACAGCGAGTCCTTGAGGAAGAAGACCAGATGATGATAAACTCTCCTTCGCCTTAAAGAAAACATCATTAATTCATCCATTGTGTGCCCCAAATTTTCGAAGAAACAAAAATATTAATAATACCAAACCTGTGAGTAAGTAGCCAGTTGAGCAGCATTCACTACCATTGCTCTCATTACGGTAGGAACACATCCCTAAAATAAATTAATTATTACTGCTTCGTTTAGGAATATTGTATACCCTCCACAAAGTGGTGATTCCCTCCTCTCTTGCAATTCTTCCAATTGCTTCGAACGCATTTTTGTAATTTCTCCTTTGATCGGGAGGCAATCGACCATCGCCAGTCATTCGAATCAATACTATTTCAGCAGGAGTTCCTCAATAACAAACGTTCCATCAACGATAAAATATGAATTCGTGTGTGTAATATCAGCCAATCCATTCAAACATGAACAGAGGAAAGATGAGAAAAAAAATACCAGCAAAAGCTCCGACAGCTCCGGCAGTCATGGCTATTGATGCTTTCTTGAGGAAAGATGGAGGAGAACCAGAATCACTAAAAAATATAATATAGATGAGACTCACAAAAGAACACTCACGAAGAGAATTTTTCGAACAGCCAAGTATATATTCCTAGACGTACTGTCGTGTAGGATGCTTGTCTGCAACAGAAGTGATTAGAACAATTCTCTCTCCATCTATGCCGATTATGAACCTGAGTAGACCAGCACTCAATCCCGTGTAAACTGTTCGTACTCCTTCATTCTTTATAATCGAAGTGAGAGCATGGAACGAACTTCGATATTCTTTCTTCCCGCTGGTTCCTAAGTTAATCCATACAATGCGATCGACACAATAAAACAATAACCAGAAAGCTGCATCCGATTCTTGACCAAATCGAGAGGTTGCACGACAAGAGTGGCGCCCATTCTGAAAAATCAATTAGTTAGCAATTATACAAGGGGAAACTAAAATAACTAACCCAGCGGTACCTCCAAAGAGAAACTTGACTCCATTCGGAATATGCGCCGTGTCTCCTGTCATAACACTGAAAAAGATAATCAAGAGCCCAAAAAGATTAAGCGAATCACGAGTAGAGAGGAAATGTTCAGTTCTTAGTAGTGAAAGTAGTAAACAAGCGTGCCCACTTTTGGTCGATAGGCGGCATCGTGAACCAGTGAATAGAGAGGAACGAATGAGAAATGAAACGGATAGAGAGCAACAAATTGGAACACTACATGAATGCTTACAATGATCACGTAAAAGTTCAGATGACGCGTGATTCAAGTACTTGTACTTGTGCCATGCATGGACCTCGATTTTTGCTAATGGGTGAATGAAGTGTGCAATTGAAGGTCTCTTGAAGGACCAGCGTACTAGACATAGTTAGTTATATCCCTACCCTGATCCGCTCACGCCACCTCTTGGCCCGTAGAGTAATTAAATAGAAAGAGTACGGAAACGCTACAAACTCCAGCGGGCAAAATCGATTATCGTGAAAAATGACAACAACTACGGTTGACGATTATACTTACAGTACGATTTTAGTCCATTAGTTAGTGACTTTTTAAAATGCAAACTGTTTTTAAATTCAGATCAGAAGATATTTGGATATGATTAAATTTGAAATTGAATTATCTAACAAAGAACAAAAGAAATTAATGAACATATTACCATATTGTAGAGAGTGCCATTTGGACGAAAGGTGTCTCATTCTCCAGGCCATTTTCTATCTTTCACCCATCGAGGGTGGTTGGTACTCGATAGGGTGAGTTTCCTCTTCTCCTTTCCACTATCTCCGTTCATACCATTTCAGTGACTGGAATGGCAGATCTCAATCGAAAGAAAGGATTGGCTAAGATTGATATTCAGAGCAAGAATGCCCCGATTGGAGTGGAGTTAGATGGAAAGGGAAAGGTGGGACGAGGATTACTGTAGATCAACCGTATTCTTCTTTTCAGGTGAAGAAGATCCAGCCATCCTCATCATTTCTAGGAATTCTCTTTACAAATGACATAATCATCTCAGTTAACGATAAGGTACGTTGCATTGGTTACTGTAGCTAATGGAAATTGTGTTGAGCCAGTTCAAACGACCGCTGATTTCTTCAATACCGTGAAGAAATGTGTTCCGGGAAAGATCAATGTATCATACGAGAGAGATCATCAATACACTACATCTTGCAAGGTGATTGACTTCGCTTCCTTCATAATCTGATCATAATTCTAGAAATTGGAAGCAGTTCATCCAAACACTGAACTGTATGAAGTTGAACTTGCATGGAGAAGTGGAGGAACGAGAATTGGAATGCTCATTCACAGAGTACGATAGAAGGAGAGATGGAAATGATACGGTATCGATTGAGGACTTCGAAGGACATGTAGTAGTGGCTGTGGTGGAAGATGGGGGAGCTGCTTCCAGTTATGTCAAACCAGGAGATCATTTACTCAAGGTGAAGAGTACTCGAGATGATTACTGTATCTCTCCGTCTACAGGTGAACAAAGTGGAAGTGACCGATCGAGAGAAGGCAAGAGCACTTATTATGAAATCAATTAATGATGAGAAGAAGGTATTCAATAGGAAGGAAGAATAGAAAGAGAATGAATAAGTTAAGGTGTCGATTACAATTGAACGAGCCGTTGCACAGAAATCATTGATGATTGCTCCCTCTGTGATAGTTGATCCAGTGAAGAGTGAAGACAAATCAGTCACTACTGATCTTCCCAAATCAATGGTTGCAAAGCCGGATGATCCTGCAAAGAGTCCTGCTAAGACAGAGGATCCACTCAAGAGCAATGCAATGACTCCTCCACAAAAGAGTGAAGCATTCGTTATTTCGGTATTCCTCCTTTCCATCAATCAATCGATATTAATTCTTCCATTCAGGAATCTCCTCGTATTCTGAATGCAGATGCAATCAAACTTCTTGGTTCGACTGCTCCAGCTGGATTCAAACCTATTGCTCCCTATGCTTTCGCCCCTGATATCATCGATTTCCTCAAGGAGAATCTCAACTTCTACAAGGTATTCCCTCCTTCCTTCCATCAGATTGATCTTTGATCTCTCAGGAGAAGGCGACTACTCCTGGATGTCTAGTCAACATTGGTGCTCCTCCTTCTTCTGCTACTACGACGAAAGGTTGATCAATGAGTCAAATGAGTCAATAATTGCATAAATTTAAGCAAGTGTTACACTGGATAAGCCTCCTGAATTGGCGATAACGTGTGATCCATCCCCGAAAGATCTGAAGATTACTCCCAAGAGAGCTGGAGCTACGTAGAATTTATCCATTGACAATGAAGAATTTGATTATCACTTGAACCGAGATATATCGACTATTGAACACCATTAATATTATTGATACATGTACAGATTATATAAGTAGATAGAATGGATTCAGATATTTTGCACTGATTTATGAGTCTCCTTTGATATTGGGATGAGTATCGAGATACTCACGGAAGCACAATCGAATCTGAGATTGGATAATGTAAGAAATGATTGATTTAGAAATCTTACCTTATCGAATTGTCCAATGCAGACTGCATATTTGAGATAGTCAGTGGGTACTCCATTCGTTGTTTCGCAGTAGGCCATACATGCTGGAATCACCTGAAAATATATCATTCCGTATACTCTATCAGTATATTCGACATTCTGAATGCAGAGATTTGATGCGAGACCAAAGTGATACTCTCCCTCTCTCCCAATTGAATTGAATGGAATGAATGATACATACTCCCTGTCTCGCACAGCATTGTCTATGATCGGCCCTTGAGGAGGCACAATCCCACATCTGTCCCACTGTCGGTCCCTTCGATACACATTGACCAAGATACTGTAGCACCTGGAGAGAGATATATGATGGAAGAAGAGTTCCTCTCGTTCCTACCTGATTGGATGCAATGGCATCGAAATCACAATATTTCCTTCTGCACTCAACATCGGCACTCTTCAATTGTCTACAGCAAGTTCTCAGTTTCTGATTGGCATTTCTCTGTCCAGGAATACCGTAGCTGAAGATGGAATTTAATTGATAAAAGGAGATAGATGAACTAACATCTCAATAGCACTTGCTCTTCTTCTCTCTGCAGTACTTCCTCCTCCATTCAATTGTTGCTGTTGTTGACCATTTTGGAAATAATTGGCTGAAAAGACGAGAAGAATGTGATGAATAGATAAGATGATTAGAAGTGATTGTGGAAAGATTGTCTCTATCTCATACCTGGTTGAGTCCATTGGGCGAAGGGATTCCAATTATTCCATTGTGGTTGCTGACCGAATACTGAGATTAAAGAGAGAAAGAGAGGAACGATTAATCGAACCATCTGAAGATATTAAAGGAATTATGAGACAATTGAGAATTAGAGTTAGAAGAAGGAATGAACCGAGTATGAATGGAAACCGGATGGAATTATCCTCTGGGGATAGGTAAAAAGAGAATTGGATGTGAAAGGCAGAAAGAATGGAAAGGAAGAAGAAGAGAGAAGAGGAAACGGATTGAGTTCGTGGCTTGTGGGATAAGGAAAGAGATAGAATAATAGCTGCCTTTCACCATTTCAAGTTTCCATTCCCGAACGAGATTTCATTGCTCTCTTTGTGTCAATTTGCCATTTCATGGATAAGTTCCACCTCCTTCTCACCAAGAAGTCATCTACCATTCACGGTAGAGAGCTCATTCGTGTTCACCAACGATGAAATAGGATGGAAAGACTTTATTACTCGTAGTGGTATGATACAATTAGTGCTTGTGAGAGTATGCTTCGTTCTTGTCCATATGATCATGGAAGCAATCTCTGATTTCATTGAATGATTCAGTGCAGAATAGATAATCGAGGTAGTTAGTGGGAACTCCATCGTGAGCAGCACAGTACTCAAGACACTTACCCTCAACTCCCTTAGTCTGCAATCACATATTATGAGAATGATTAATATTATAGGAATTGAATTACAGAAGAATCGAATGAATCAAGAACTAAATAGAGAGTAATGAATAGAGTAGGATACCTTGCAGCATTCAGTGTGATCGTGGCGGAGAGAAGCACAATCCCACATCATTCCGACTGTTGGTCCCTTGTCAGAGCAAGTCGACAGATAGTTCAAGATCTTAAAGAGAGAAAACATTCAATGAGGGAATAGGGACAGTACAGTAGGATACGGAAGGCTACTGTAGATGTGTACTCACGTTAGTTTGAGAGATTGAGTTGAAATCGCAGAATCTGTCGATGCAATCCTTGTCTCCACGCTGAAATTGATAGGTTATTGATAGGGCTGGGATATGGTATGAAGGACACACCCAATTGTGGATTGACAATTAGTGCATTCCTATTACTACAAGTTGCTTAATGACTTTCTAACTTAAGATACCTTGATGGTAGAACAGCAGTTCTTCAGTTTGTCATTGGGAGTATCGGCATTGATGACGGAAAGAAGAGAAAGGAGAAGGATAGGGAGGATCATTGTTGACCACTGGAGAGATTGATCCATCTCTTCCTTATGAAGCACTATTCTAGGTCATCCTCCTCCCACTTCTAATCCATCGAAAGCGACACTATCTGACCTTAGAATCGAGCACAAAGAAAGAGAGGGAAAAGTTGAGATGGAGAGAGTTACTATCTTTTCCCACGAGGCACTCCAATCAATTCATTTCCTGAATCTTATGGACTTATTCGCTATCCAATTAATTGAATGAAATATCTCGTTACTTGGATAATATTCAGATATGTGAAGCTGAAGATGACTGAAAGTGAAGATGAACTTCGATAGTCTAGCTGTTAATCATCATTCACTTTCTCTTTCTAATTCTCTTTCTGACACATTAAAATGGTAAAGATCTGCTCTGACCACGTATCATAACACAGTTTCTTCAATACATAAAAACAGTCGAAGCTTGACCCACAATTTTTGTGTTGGAGTGAAGATATAGATCTTCGTTCGTATTCATTTCCTTCTCAGTAACTCTTCAACTTTCTCCGTCCTCATTAAGTTGAAAGAGTGCACGAAAAGGATGAAATTAGGACACAAAACGGAGAAATTCAATTGATAATTAAAGGAAAGTTCTGCGGACAGATATTCATCAGATATTCACAGAATTACAAAATCAACACTTCATCGAACTTCATTCAGAATTACATCACAGACCATTCTAAAGCTGTCCATAATAGGTAAGAAATCTGAAGATGATCAAAGGATGTGTCCGAATACATTTCTGAAGCCTCCTTTACAAAATATTGATTGTTTTTGGCGGTCACGATGTAATCACTGATATCTTATCAGTTTGTCTTCTTTGGGTCACTCTATTCCTCCCGTCTGACCCCTTCACTCTTCACGTCCACTATGAAAAAGTTTCTTATCCTTCTATTTTTCACTTTGTCATCCTGCCGAAACTTGAAGAAACCATTAGTTGAGGTACAATATTATTGATTTGTGATGACTATCACTATTTGCTTGTTTTTCTGATAAGCATATTCAATTCTATCTTCTCTTACAATTTTTAAGTACAATTTCTGCACGGATAGCAATGGTTCTCCATACGTCTTCAAACGTTCTTCAGCGAATGAACAATGTGAGAATGATGTTGCCAAGATTCAATACATTAATGCTATCAATTCAACGGGGTTCGATTCATTAATTCCAATTATTTTTATTCTTTCTTTTCCTTAGATGGGCATCAGTGGACATTGAAATATCATCGGAAGATATTCCAGAATGGGAACAGGCTTATGCAGCTGGATTCCTCGAAGGTTCTTATTACATATTCAATTGGATAATCTTCTCTTCTCATCACAGGTCGTTCCACTCGTCATCTCATATATGATCATGCTTATAATCTTCTCCATAATTACTGCAAAGGAACTAGAGAATACTGTGATCGAGCCTTTGATTTTCTTCTTCGACAATTTGAATTTATGAGACTGTCAATCGAGAATAATCAAAGAGATCCCTACTGGAGACAAGTTGAGATCAACTGAATTCATTTTTAATCAAATGAATATTGAGGTTAATTTCACTCTCACTCATCTCGTGGGAATGGTCGATGGATACGATAATACTCTTATGCAATCGAGAAATGATGAAGAACTTGTGAAACATAAAGTTTTGTGAGGAAAGAGAATCAATCAATTGTGATAATGATCTCATTGAAGTCTTATTCAATTGCAAGCTGAGATATGGGATATCGAAGCAAAATTCAATCGACCGAAATGGATGAGCAGAAGAAGAGGACATTGCTCTGCTTTAGTCAAGGTATCATCATTAGATTGACTGATAGGAAGAAGTTTCTCTCTCAGTTGCTCTCCGATCGATCAGATATTCTCTTTGCTCATACAACTTGGGATTCCCTTTCGTCTCTTCTTAGAGTCCAAAAGAGACTTCGATTCAAATTGTCTCATCTTCCAGGAGCAGAGTATTCCTATTCTGGATATCCTGGTAGATAATTCATTCTCCCTCTTTCAAAGAAATTCATTAAAGAAGGCTTCCCACGAACCGCGCGGTCGACTATGCAAAGTGAGGAATGAGAGGGACGCTCTCCTCATTCCGCACGCTCTCTCGCTCGTTGCCTGCTTTTCAGGGTCACTTGGCACGCAGCCAACTGTTCATATCTCAGTTCAAACGAAAAATGGTGACTTGGGAGTTTCGAATGTGTCATAGGGTAACAGCGACCCACCACCTGACATCGAGAACTCAGTTAGCCAGATATTCGTGGGACACCTTCTTTAAGGAACTCTTGCATCAATCGATGATTTCTACATGAGTGGTTCGAATCTGGCAATAACTGAGACTACGAATGAACTCTATACTACTAAATTGTATGATAGAATGAAATCTACTAGTGTTCCGACGTGGATTCGATCACAGGTTTATTAAGCACTTATTATATGGATGAAGCAGATTAATTCAATGCAGATATCAACCCGAATGGCTTCAACAGGAGAAGAATGGGCAATTATCTTCGGGAAACACAACTCAGGCACATACAATAATCAGGTATCTAGATCAAAGTAGTTAAAGAAGTAAATTCTAATTTGACAGTGGATCATCGTTGACTACAATAAATTCGATAGTGGATTGATCAAACTTCTCCCTGGGACTCTCACTATTATTGAACAGATGCCGTTTGTATTTACTTCACTTCTCATTTCAATTTCTCCCTTCAGAGGAGCTCTCGAATATGCAGATATGACTTCCCATTTAGAGAAGAATTCATTCTGGTCAAGTTACAATCGACCGTTTGTTAACATTCTTATTCCGCCAAACTTCTCTATTCTATTCAGATTCTTTCCTCAAATGTTCTCGTTGGGAGGATTTTCAGATATGGAGAAGAAATACGGAGAATATTTCAGTTACAATGAAACTGCTCGATCAAAAATATTCAGAAGAGAACAAGATAAAGTTGTCGATTTCCGTAGTCTTCACTCACTTATGAGGTGATATCCTTCATTCTTCCTCTCTTTAAGATACGCTTTCAGATTGAATAATTATCTCTCTGATCCTCTCTCTCAATGCTCTTCGTGTTCTCCTCATGAGAATGCTGAATATGCAATTGCATCGAGGAATGATCTCAATCCTCGAGATGGAAAATATCCATTCAAGGGAATGGAAGTGAGAGATATGGCTGCTACTGATGTGAAGGTATGTGTTGTAGAGAGGGGAGGGATGAAATGGGAATGATCCTTCAGTATACATCATCGTCCCTTCCTCCTCTGTCATTCATATCTGAGTGTGGTCCCACTCATGAAACTCTCCCTCCATTTGATTGGAATGAATCAGATCTGAATGAGATCGTGAGACACAGAGGTCAACCTCAGAGATGGAACTTCCATCCCATTCACAATATGTGGACTGATAACAGCCTTTATGAATCTGATTAAAAGTCGATAAATATGGAACTTGTTTATTATCGCCACTGGATCGTCTCTATTCTGATTTTTTTAATACAATGATTTAACACTTAAAAAAGAAAGACGAAATATGAAGTTTGTTATTATCTCGGAATGAAGTGCAACTGATGGAGTGTTCTTTGACTCTTCGTCTTCTTCTTTTTCCTTCCTCTTTTACATTCTTCCATCAAATGTCTTCTCCATCCCAAATCATTCGATGGAGAAACTTCATTTCCACACAGAATACAACGAGCACAATGAGGAGGAGAGGCTGAATGGAAGGGATGAAGGAAGATGGAGGGAAGAAGGGAGGGTTGAGGGGGGG
>LS486693.1:10849-23952 GCA_900490705.1 Pristionchus arcanus
AGCTCGTCAGTCCATAACGGAGCGTTTACGAGCTTACATTGTTCGAATACGTCATCTGAAAGACGAAATTAATGAATAAAAAGCTATTTGAAAATATGTGGGTGCGCTGAAACCCAACTGTTCTGTGCGAAATATGCTCCTCCAGATAGCATCCATTTCGCATCGTAAGTTACGCCGAATAATAGCATCAGGTAAATTCCACAGAAGAGAGCAATAAAGAATCGGAATATTGAGCTCATTCAAACCTGAAATCATCAATTGAAAACTCAATTGAATTGACATCGTGAATACTTCGTGGAGGAATACAAAGAGATTCAGATTTACGATTATTTATCAGTAGTGTTGTTTATTCGAGTATTACTCGCCGAATATTCTGCCTCGAATCACTTTCTTCGAATTACTCGATCGGCCGATCTATTCGCGAGCAAAAATAGCAAAATGATTCGCGAATAATGAATTGCTCGCGAATAAATTTGCATTTATTCGCGAATAATTCTTCGATTCTCACGTAGGCCAGTCGTCAACAACAAGGGTGAGAAATGAGAGAGATTTGAAATGAAATGAGTGAGAGAGAGAAATATTCGAGAATATTATTCGAATAATATTCGCGAATATATGCAAAATTATTCGCGAATAATATTCGCGAGTAACCGATCACTCGCGAATAAAAATGGAAAATTATTCGCGAATAAAATCCATTCGCGAATATTTTTGATGAAATTACTCGCGAATAAGAATTATTCTATCTAACAACACTATTACCTAGGTCTGATGATCCCAACTAATTGATCTTCGTTTAGTTAGACATTCAGAATATGACAGTTTCCTTTGACTTATCTGATCGATTGTGCTTTATTAATTTAATAATAATTACATAATTAACTAAATCCCTGTTTTTCAGATGAGTCAGATGATGGGACTGGGCGATCTGGCGGGAGAGGATGCGGGAAGGAAGTTGCATGAGACACTGGAAGTAGTGCAGAAGATCTCGGCACAGTTCAAGGACTATGTGAGTTGAGAGGGGAAGGGGGCTTGGTGCGCCAATATCGGATCTAACTCTGGTGTGTTCTGAAAAAGGATGATTAATGTTTTGCACGTAAGAAAATTTATTATCAGGGGGTGCAAAGAATCCTGAAACGATGTTAGCGAACCAATTGGGTGATTACGGTTTTGGGAGAGATAGATATGGACAGGTCCTTGCTTGGTATTGATAGGAGTTAAAGTGATTCTAGAAATATTTGCATTGATTGAATAACATTCAAGTTCAAGAACATTATGATTCGGATTTCCGTGCTGCAGTTGTAGATTATTTACTGTTTGCTAGCTCTAAGATTGATTTTGAAATATTTCTCAATTGAACAACCCAATTCACATTCTCGCCATCTTTCCGCTTTGAGTTTCACCAATGTTTCTAAGGCCGGAAGGATTCCAATATCTGATTTTCCTTGCAAAGGAAGTAAAAAATACAAAAAAATTAAGATGCAACTCCCATGGGCCATTTTTTTATTATGCACAATTAATTAATTAAATAAATAAATAAATACTAATTTGCAGAAGCTGACGACATTCGTATGCGTGTGCATCGCCGAGTTCCTTTCGCTGTACGAGACGGAGAGACTCATTCAGGAATTGACCAAGCAGGTGAGAACGATATTTAAATTAGAAAATTAATACTAACTTCTGGCGTTTTGCCAGTGACGTTTGAGGTGTGTGAACAGGAGTTCATTTTTACTGGGCTATATTTTTAAAATCTACACTCACGCACGATTAGACCAGATTCGTTTGATTCGTTCTTGAGCTAGCGCTGAGACTTCGATAATATTATTTGAAGTATTCTTCAATGTATGAGAAGCATATCAGCCCCGCTCGCTGCGATCGTTTGCTATTCTCAAAACCCAAATTGACAATCATAACCAGTGAGCAAGAGAATAAATGAACATTATTTTTTGAACGAGAATGTGTGGAGAGAATTATATGTCGCTAATCCGTTAAGATCTTTATCGCGCCTCGAAACATGAATCCGCAGATTTGAAACAATGATTCTCAGGGCATCGACACGCACAACATCATCGTCAACCAGCTGCTCTTCCCGGATATGGTGAGTGGGGGAGAGGGGGATATGGTGGAGTAAGATAGCTTGTGAGAGGGTACTGTAGCTTGTCGGATGCGGTGTGATATGTGGGACGAATTGGGCCCCTATTCCTATAAACATTGTGCCGAATACGGTAAAATAAAAATATTGATAGATTGTTGAGGCTGGTTGGCGGATTGGAATTATCAAATGTGTACTGCGACCTAGTGTCATGTATCAATGCTGAAACATGAGTGCACCAATTGGATAAAGTAAATTTGTTTGCTTTTTAGCTGATTAAAAAACAAATTATCAGGACGGCGCTGGATGCATCTCGTGCAAGAAGTGCGAATCGCGTCACAAGATCCAGACGAAATATCTCGATCAGGTGAGAGATTATGAAAGTTGTGAGCCTCTGTTTGAATTCTTGCTAGGAAAGGAGTTTCGTTTTTGTTGTTGTTGATACAGAATAAAAAGTTAGGTTTAGGTTTTGCTATTAAATCGTGTTTCCATTCCAATCTTACTTACCACATTAGCGTATCACCAAACAGTGAACTTCCGAAAATCTCATTTTCTTTTTCAATTTTCGCCAGTTATTTTTGAGCAACACCCAATCTTCATATTTCCAAAGTAACGCGATGCATGATCATTTGTCGATTTCTGCCTCAACCCCACTACTAGTCATTCATACAATATTTTCTAGGCTTAGTATTTCAATAATACTTGTTAAAATAATTTAATAAAATGATTTATCCAGATTGCCGATTTGTACGAGGACTTCAACGTGACTAAACTGCCTCTGCTGGAGAAGGAAGTGAGAGGACCCGACGCGATTAAGGCATTCAGTGAGAATCTCGTTACGCCATTCCAATCTACCGTATCCCCACAGTAACCTCCCCTCGTTACCGTACCCCCACCCTGATTACCGTATCCCCCCGGACCCAAAGTACCCCGTTCCCTCCGAATATTCGAGTAACGCCAATCGTTGTGATGTGATCGTTACGACATTCTCTAAGCTCCGCCTTTCATAGCATGAATGACTTTACAGTATCCCACCCCCTGTCACGCACCTTTACAGCATACTGTAAGACCCCCCGTTACAGTACCATCTCAGAGGACTATTATAAGAAGATGTTAAATTGCATGTGTTGTTTTGTTCATGGGCTACCCGTATCAGAGAATTGATTTGTAAAATGTAATAAAGATGTTATATGAAATTGCTGGAACTTTTCTAGTTCCATGTCAAGCTCGTTCTTCTCCTGAAGAGATGGATTATGACATGGAACTAGAAATGTCGACCTGCATGTCATCCGATCCAGACAAAGAATTCACAAGAATCTTTTCGAAAGGCTATTCCACACAAAGTTGTTCGAATTCAGCCATTGTTTTTTTTGCAAACCGAAATTTATTAACAAAACATGATGACCGAACAAAAAGATGTAACAGGAACAAGACGAATTACAAATTCAAGGGTTAAGAGGAGCTTCCGTAGGCTGCACTTTGTACGTTTTGTAGACGTCTTCCACTGGACAGCGACAGATCGGGCAGCAGTCAGCGTTCTGAAATAAATCGATGAGCTACAGTGAGCCTTCTCTTCTATCGTACCTCTCTCCTGATCTAACAGATCACATTACTGATCCTCTAAGGTGACCCAAATTGAAGGGTACTTCCTACCGTACCTTGATAATCTCGGCGCACGGTCCGCAGAAACTTAGATGGAAGCACGGCAGGACGATCATGTCTGCTCCTTCCTGAAAATGCGTTGTATCTCCGATTTTTTGAAGCAACAATTATTCTAGTTTTTGCAACCTCAGTCAAATACAGGCCAAAAAATTGAAGAATTTTGAAAATTCCTCTGAATATCTTGCTTCCCTACCGGATAGAAAGAATGCGTAAAGGATGAAGAGATCGATGCCTACCTCAAAACAAATCGGACATTCTGCTTGACGAGTAGAGTGTGCACGAGTGGACGGAGTCTGCGTCCATCGATCACGTGTAGTAGTCGAAATAGGCGAATTTCCCTGAAAACATGCCACTTTAGAAACATGAATGCCCAGCAAACGAAGCACCGGTCTCTTCTCCTTGTCAGTCGAGTTGGCTGCAGATGAAGACCCCAGGTGAAGAGAGCGCGCGGACGATCGATGATTCACGACTTGAATAGGAAGGGCACGATGCTTGTTGGAAATCTCCCCCTGAAATTGATGACTTCGCTTTTTTGGCAAACTTTCTGAAAAAAGCATCTAATTCTCGATGATCAAAGTGAAGAATATATCTCGGTTTCAAGAGGGAAATAAATAAGTAACGAATCTGCAGTCTTCTTCCAATATTGACGATTTCAGTCCAAGAAACCGTGATCTCGTTAGAAAAGTGGACCCGATTCATACAAGATGAAATCCTGGCGGGAACGTCGACATTCAGTTCGGGTTTAATCAAGAAAATAATATTTTCTAATCGTCCCCAAGGTCTTGTAATTGCCGTCCGAATTGATAACTCGAGCTGCAAAGTAAGACAGAATTTTATGGATTTCAGATCGATTTATGAACTAATGAAACGTATGAGCTAACCCAAGGTTAAACCGTATTTACACGATCTTAAAAATGTTTTAGATACCTGTCTTATCATACTATCGTCGACTGCGTCCCAAACTAGCATAACAGGGCGATGACGAATTAGAAGTCTCTGCAACGAATTCAACTTTAACAAAATTGAAATGAAGTCTTTTCAGAGGCCATAAATAACATCTCACCATTCCAGCCGAAGGCGAGTAACTCCTAATGATGGAAGTTCTTCTGACGACCCCATTCGGATCGGGAGGATGGGTAATACCGCTGACATAACTGTCCGGTAGATCGGGTTCCTCACGACAGAGATCACGATTGAACAAAAGAATAGACTCTTCCCCGCGATATCGACGATTCATGCCCGGTGCAATGAAATCGCGAACCTGAAATATTGTATTAGCCTCAGTCCAATCTCGATTCAACGACTCTCAAATTTCAATTTGACCCCATCTCCTCACTATTTTTGAGATACAGGTCCAATTTTCAACCCTTTTTTGTAGAATAAAATCGTGGATAAAACGTGGTTTTCCGAATGAGAATAAATCAGCGAAATGACCATAAACCCAACCAATAAATCGGTTTCCGCGTGTCCTTGAATGCCGTCCGTATAGCAGATGGATGGTGCGGTAGAGCTGCCTTTCTTTGCATCTGCCATTTCGCCGACCAAACGGGCTCTATTGAGTGGATTATTGAAGTCCTCTCCGGTCTCTAGCATCCCCCTCAATAGTGATGTAAACCGATCCATCCCCCTGTAATAATTTGGATCAGGTGAACTATTGCCTGAATACCTTATGTGGTTATTTCTCCGCAACTGATCCTCCACAACAACGAATCGTCGATTCGAGAGGTCTTGTTCGAGTATATCTCTTCCCCGCAACCTGCTTTACGTCGATTCAAGAGTATCTTCCCCACCTTATCTGGGCCCTGCAAGTACAGATTTAGACAATTTCCTAGGACCGATCGATCAAATTAATCGAACTAATTTTAAAATTAGGGTACAAAGATAAAGCGAAATAAAGAAAAATCGGAAATTTAAATGTTCGATACTACGCAGCTACGCAATGATACGCAGCTGAGGGTCCCGCGCGGAAAATTTAATTTCAAAAATTGCGTTCATTTCATCAGCTTGACGAGTGTGATTTTGCATCAACTGATCCAAAACAAAATAGAATCTCAATGAAGTAAACAGGTGAATGCATACTCTGAACTTCTTTGACTTGAAGAGAAGTTCTGTTCTGAAAGCACATCAAATAACCGTTCTGGAATAGCTTTCGCGCTGTGATTTCATGGTAAAATTACCATTCGATCTTACAATTTCTATGGGTCTCGCAGAATCAAAAGATCACTTTTGTTTTTGGGATTCGAGTAAGTGGAAGTTGTGAAAGTCTAGACTAATTGCCAGGGGGGATGGACTCTTGTCGGTACGTTGGATGCTGCCCGAGATCGGATCCTATTGTAATTGAGAGGAAGATGAAGAGGTCAAGAGATCAATGAACTGGAAGATGGGGGATGGGGACAAAGAAATGAAATAAATAGTAAATGAAGATCAAAAGAGTAGAAATTGATCCGCAAATCAATTTCATTCATTTTATTTTTACTGATTGACTTGTATTGAAAAATTTGAAATTAATTCATAAATTAATTTTTTAAAAATTCTATTTCAGGGGAGGGGGTGGGGAAATAAATAAAATAAAAGAGAAAACGACGGTTAGAAGAGCAGAATCTGATCCGTTTCACAGTGGAATGTAATTGATTTGATCTACAAAAGAGTTCAGTTCTTCCGTTTGTTGAAGAGTTGCGTTCCGACTCTCCCTTCTCCATTCAGAGACCATCTCTCGAAGTTAATGAAATTGAAGACGAATTATTGGTAGTGAAGGTCCTAAAACCCTCTAGAGGAAAAGTTCAAAAATGACTTGAAGGTCTCTAATAGATACATCAATGAGTTTGCATCAGAAGGGACACGAACTTTCCAACCTGGAAAAATATCTATTCCTCATCTTTTGGAGGCTTCTAGAATTTTCATGACCATTCATTCACATTGACTTTTGATTTTCAGAAGATGAGATCTTCTCTTCCCCGACAGATCTGAAGAGACAGACCAGCTGGTGTCCAATAAGTAAGTTACAAAATATTATTCCTTTGATCTTGAATGTCTGGGAGTTGACTATGAAAAAGATAGAAAAGGGACTAGGCGAGCGAGAAATTTATGAGGGATGTTAAAAACAGCTGTGACAGTCTGAAGCTAACGCTGAAAATGAAGTGAATGGTTATGGTGGAAATTACAACGGGACAGACCAGGGCATACTGCTATCGTAAAATGACATCCTGTTTCGTTTCTGTCGAAAAAAAATCAATTACAGGTTTTGGAAACGTCGAGTACCCTGGTTACGGTAGATGAAAAGATTGAAATCGATGCTAACATACCGTAGTATTCATCCCACCACGAAAAGGCATACGGTATTCCTGAAATTGTATTGATGCAAATTTCATTGTTGCCACGTTTTCTTACATTACATAGTTTCTCTATGTTTCATTGACTTTTAGAATCTTGCATATGAGCGGGTAGGATAGAACGTACCAAACCGTTGATTCATGTAATTGATGCTGTGCTAATTGTATACACATTTTCTAGAATCAAAGACAACTTATCGAGAGCTCTCGCCCTTTTTTCATCGTTCATTTTCTCGTAATATTCATATTCGTTCAGGGGATATGCACGATAACTGACTGTGCAAAGGAACAGCTAACTTCTCTCGACAAGGTTTGTTTAATGCCGCAATTAACTAATCATCAACAAACTTCTTTTCTTTTTTTTGACCGAATTTCATCGAGTTGTATGCTTGCTACTAATTTTTATTCGTGCTTCTTCCAGGTCAACTCCGAATTCGTGCGAAGCGATGGCTGATGCGTCCGCGCTAATGTAGTTATTCATTTACTTTTACTTGTTTTCTGCTTTCTGAAATATTGTAGCCTTTGCTTGCAGTGGATACGACCCAATCGTGGCGTGTCAGAATGCGCCGTTCACGGTCGCGTGCTCTGACTACACGACGCCGATCGCACTGAGGACAATCGACGATTCGCTCGGCAAGGGTCTCGTCTCGTCCTTGTGGAATGACGTGCGTTTCTAGGGGATGATCTAAACATGCCAAATGCCGTTGTTTGGTACTTACCTTATGGCGTTCGAAAAGCATATGGGTAACGTCTTCAAATGTCAAGGTTCTGTGCTTTCTGTAGCGTACTGCGTGACTCACGACAAGCTGATAAGCTATCTAGTGCGCTAACTCGCCTAACTTTTAATTTCGAAATGAGGAAAAAAATTCCCAGTAAGCGTAGTCGTTGCTTGATATCTGCAAATTCAGGTTGAAACTTGGTCCATTCAGGGGATGCTGAGGGGCAAGAAGGACACGCCACCGCCCTCAACGTCGAGGAAGAGGCAGTCGGCGAGGATTAAGAGCAAGATAGAGGAGAAAAAGATGAAGGAGGTAAGGGTGAAAAAATAGGATTAAATGTGCTTCCACGAGTCTATACTAACAATAAGTAAGGCCGGTCGTTAGATTAATACTAAGAATGTAGTCAATATTTAGCATTCGTTTCTCCTGTTCACTCTTTTCGACTAATGTTGCAACTAGATCATCTTAGTGGTGCATTCCAGTCCCATCTTGCCGTTTAACAAGAGTAATCGTAATACGTAACCGTATGCAAGTTCAGTGCCCGCGCCTTGATGTTGCTGCGGAGAAGAAGGAGTCTGAAGGATGTGAGAAGAAGCAGAAGATGAAGGAGGTAAAAGAGAAATACAAAGATGTAAGTAGAGGAGCTTCCACGTCGAGCGATTTTACTTTCGTACTAGGTGGAACACACCGGTAAGGTGGGATGAATGAAAAAAAAAATAGACTGAAGCATCTCTGTGGTACGGTGTTGCATTCTCTTGCCATTTTGTCAGGTTAAGAGAGCAGATCGGTAATTTTCGACCACCCCCCGGACGCGTTGCCCCGAATTGCGAACCAAGGGCCCATACTTCATGCATGGACACCCCTTGGCCTTGTATACAACATAGTGCAAATGAGCCCCTCATTTGAGCTTCCATTGGGAAAATATTGATTCACAAAGTTGAAAAATCGAAAAATCATAACTTTTGAACGGGACCAGCTAGACTCAAAATTGTTTTTGTGATGTACTCGACATGCCTAGAAACCAAAAATAAGCCACCGCGATTGAACTTCATAGCTCTTTGAACTCGATTTCATGACCAAATTTTTTCGATTTTTGAGATTTTACCCTAAAATAAAGAGAGACCGACAGCTCCAACTATGCTTAAAATTTGACCAGAGGGTTCCTCTATGTAACCTATAACTTGGATCACTAAATATTTTTGCCTAAAGTTGTCATTTCGGACCTTATGTGGAATCCAGTGAAGAAGGATATGCGATTATATGAAGATACTAGTCCATAATTCTCGAAGAATCATTGAAATCGACGATTAGTTAACATTTCTGAACGATTGGAGTAATTTGGCCTCGAAAAAACCGCACTTCGATCGACTTTGAAAAAATTTATTTTCAATTTTTTGAAGAATGATTTTCTTCAAGACTTGAAAATGTTCATTCTTCAGTGTTATTTATGTTCTGCATTGGCCACTGATAATTACCATGTCCGCCCTTTGTCATATTTATTAGATTCTTCACGATATAATCTAGGGTTGCAGATTCGAGTTCGAGTTACTCGCACCCTCTTCCCCTTCCTCTTCCATGGCCGCGAGTTACTCGCGAGAGCAGGGAGGGAGATGGGAAGAGGGTGCGAGTAACTCGCACTCGAGCGAGTTACTCGACCGCTGGCGAATATTTCGGAAGGGGGAACTCTCCCCAAGGGTTAGCACCTGTGCTCTATTTTTATTGCTTAGAGGAAAGATATATTCTTTGTCCTAGCATCACACACTGTCAATACCATACAATTAGTACAAGACTTTCCATTTTGTTTGTCCCAATAATGAAGAAAACAGTATTGTATTCAAAGAACAAACACAACAACAAAAAATGAGAAAACTGTGCTAAGTGTAAGCGATCTAGTGAATAACAGATGAATCGTTATCCCCAGGGATCTCGCAATCATTCAAAATTCCATCATTATCCTCTTCGTTTCTCACACCTTTCCCATCTTCACCCTCCAATTCCATCTCCCGGTATTCTTCCTCCTCTAATTTTGACAAAGTGTGATGTTATTGACAGTGTGTGATGCTAGGACAAAGAATATATCTTTCCTCTAAGCAATAAAAATAGAGCACAGGTGCTAACCCTTGGGGAGAGTTCCCCCTTCCGAATTATTCGCCAGCGGTCGAGTAACTCGCTCGAGTGCGAGTTACTCGCACCCTCTTCCCATCTCCCTCCCTCCTCTCGCGAGTAACTCGCGGCCATGGAAGAGGAAGGGGAAGAGGGTGCGAGTAACTCGAACTCGAACTCGAATGCGCAACCCTAATATAATCTAATAAAAAATTTCAAAATTTCAAATCATTAAACTGTTGAAGAATCTAATATGTTGTTTAAAATAAGATAAACCACGCGCATGGTAATTATCAGTGGCCAATGCAGAACATTAATAACACTGAAGAATGAACATTTTCAAGTCTTGAAGAAAATCATTCTTCAAAAAATTGAAAATAAATTTTTTCAAAGTCGATCGAAGTGCGGTTTTTTCGAGGCCAAATTACTCCAATCGTTCAGAAATGTTAACTAATCGTCGATTTCAATGATTCTTCGAGAATTATTAAGGTCCGAAATGACAACTTTAGGCAAAAATATTTAGTGATCCAAGTTATAGGTTACATAGAGGAACCCTCTGGTCAAATTTTAAGCATGGTTGGAGCTGTCGGTCTCTCTTTATTTTAGGGTAAAATCTCAAAAATCGAAAAATTTGGTCATGAAATCGAGTTCAAAGAGCTATGAAGTTCAATCGCGGTGGCTTATTTTTGGTTTCTAGGCATGTCGAGTACATCACAAAAACAATTTTGAGTCTAGCTGGTCCCGTTCAAAAGTTATGAATTTCGATTTTTCAACTTTGTGAATCAATATTTTCCCAATGGAAGCTCAACTGAGGGGCTCATTTGCACTATGTTGTATACAGGGCCAAGGGGTGTCCATGCATGAAGTATGGGCCCTTGGTTCGCAATTCGGGGCAACGCGTCCGGGGGTTGTTAAAATGGTCGAGAATTACCGATCCGCCCTCTTAATCAAATGCAAGTTCAGTGCCCTCGCTCTGAAGTTGTTGCTGGTGAGAAGGAATCAGAAGGCCGCGACGAGCAGAAAATGGAAGAGGTAAAGGTATAATACAAGGATATACGCAAAGGTGCATACACGTCAAGCGACTTTACAGTCGTTCTTGGTGTGGCCCACCGGTAGGCCGACTGTTAGATAAAGAACGCAGTCAATATTTAAAACAAACCTTATTCTATCCTGATTGTTTAGACAAATAAAGCTAGCTAGTTAGCGCAATGATGACTTTCTCTTGCGCGTGCCGTTTAACCAGGATAATCGTATGCAATTTCAGTGTCCGCGCCCTGATTTTGCTACGGTGAAGAAGGAGTCGGAAGGCGGCGATGAGCAGAAGTCGACCTCGTCGTCGACGTCGGTCGAATTACGCCGCCGTCACGAAACGCCGTCGATGTCCGCTCCCGGCGCCGAATCTTCCGCCAGAGTTGGTGAGCAACTACCTTTTTTTCTTATTTTTCTAAAGCATCTTGTTTACTAGGCTTTTGTCTTCTTTATATTATTTTTAAAATTGTCAGCTCAGTAATGCGAGGCAATTTCGGTTGCGAATCTTACCTGTGTCGGGAAATGCCAGGCGTGTAAAGATGGATAAATTCAGGGACGATCTTGATGGTAGTCGATCGTTGGGAGGACACCCAAGTGGAACAGATGTCGGCCGTCCACCGTATCCTCGACTTCCCCTGGTATGTTCCTAATAACTATAGACTTTAAAAATCCTTTTTAATCGGATATACAAATGCATAAAAAGCATAAAAGTAATTATTATTTGTTGTTAGTTTTTGGGAGATCCTACATGGCTTATTGATAAAATGTTTCTATTTCTGGGAAGGATTAGTTTCTGGCTTCAGAACAGGTATATCAGTGGTCTGGCTAGAGTATGGCTACAGTACGGACTGACCATTTGTTCTTATTTTCAGGCGTCTACGACTCTTCAAATACGACCATAGCCTTCGCTATCTATCGCTGGAGTGCGATAAATCGAAGGAGGCGGAACTGTGGCAGTGCTGTGTGTCAGTGGAGGATGAGTGGAATGAAGAGGTACCGTGGAATATTAAACCTTTCATCCTATCTGTCATTTCGAAATTGTTCAAATGTGTCCATTGCGTTTGCTCCTAATCGTTTCCTAGGGACCCTAGTAGCACTTACTGAGAAAATTTGAATTTAGAAAGTAATCAATACTGAGCTGGCGAATAAAACGTCTGACTCATTGAATAGAACAGCAAATAAGCCCATTGTTGATTCAATAATTTGCACTACAAACTGATTACAATGGTCGTAATATGAACATAGCGGTCAAATAGACAAGTGAATGTGAGAAAGCGTTTATTTTATTGATTATGCGAGTACGCGCATGAGGTCTGAAAAATGTGAAAATGCGGAATGTTTTGATAACTGGCTCGGTTGACTCGAATTTCCCTGCGCCAAATATCGTGATTTATGCTGGAACAGTAATGATCTCCCTTCCCTCCCTTCAGTCCCTTCCCTCCCTTCAGTCCCTTCCCTCCCTTCAGTCCCTTCCCTCCCTTCATAGAGAGAGGTGCTTCCTACCTCTCTCTGCCGCTCTCTCGATTCTACGTGCTCTCTCGTCCCCCATCTTCCTATCCCATCTACGGGAACACGCTGGCTCAGGGTACCGAATGAGCAACGAATAACTCGGTACCCCCAACGGTGAGAAATGACTCTTCTGAATAGCCTCTTCTCTGGTTCTCGTCCAAACTCTCCAGGAACAACGACAACCCCGCGTGGAACGAAACGCCCTGCATTGGAGGTCGAGATCACTCTGGACGACCTCTTCCGCTTCTGTGTCAAGATGCGGAACGACCTCGACAAGCAGTGCGAGTACTCAAGAGGACTGGAGGAGAAGATACGTGAGTTAACTGCCAAGGTTGACTCCTTCCCTTCCCTCGTACCCACTGTTCCTTCCTCTGCCTCGCTCCCTCCTCCTTCCTCCAATCCAACTGACGATGAAATGACTGGCCACTCTCCTCCCTCTAACAGCACTCCCGAGACCGCCCCCGATCCTCCTTCAGTTGAGAGTGATCACGAACGATCGGTAGTCATTGCGCGACTTCCCTGTGATACTAATCGATCTCCTGAAGAGCAAGTCTGGAACGATTATAACCAAGTCGTCTCCCTCTCCTCAATCATCGGATTCCCTGTCCTCCCAGTCTCTGTCTACCGAATGCCCCCTAGAGATATCAATGCTTCCCATAA
>LS486694.1:0-22913 GCA_900490705.1 Pristionchus arcanus
AAGCGGGGATAGATCGTGACAGACCTAATAATGTCGTTGTCTATGATGCACCTCGAGCATTGCCCCGTAAGGGAGCAGCTACAAGTGATGACCCGTAAAGCTTAGACGCATCTGGTCAGCTATTCAAGCGGAGTTAAGCGGGGATAGACCGTGACAGGCCTAATAATGTCGCTGTCTATGATGCACCACAAGGGAGCAGATACAAGTGATGACACAGGCTTGTATCATCTCAATGACTATTCGAGCGGAATAGGCAAGGGGAAGACTGTGCCGCTATCCTAATACTATCGTTCTTCTTGAACGCACAATGACTGCATTCTTGAAAACAAAGCTCTACAGATTACCAAAAGGCGGCAAGTCGTAATCGTAAGTAGGCGTAAGGTAAGGCAAGGCAAGTCGTATGAATGCCTAGACGGGAATGAAGTGGAATTGGGCCAGCTTATATACGGCCCGGCCCAGCCGAGTCGTAGGACCGGGGCAGGTGCAAAATTACGCAAATCGTGTCGTATAAGCGGAAAGGGCATGAACAAGGCCAAATCATTCGGCGAAACATCTGATACGGTGGCATTTCGAGGTTGTAGTGCGAGCACGACAAGTTATAGGGCAGACTGGAGCTGTGAGTGAGATCCAACAGGACTGCATTTCGGCAGTAAAGTTTGTGAGGGCGTGGCCTTAGGGGGGATGGGACGGCTGATTCTCTTTCTTTTCCATGCTATCTCGCTGTTTAGAGAGGGGGGGGGAGGCGGAGCCTATAGTGAGTCTTCACTAAATTCTTTACTACAATTTGCGCTCATAAATCGCGAATCTTTCCATCTCATCATAGTTCTGGAAAACAGCAAATCGGCCAGAAATCGCGGGGGTTTGTACAGAAAGCGAACAGAAAAATCGCAGTTGGGGGCTACAAAACTTGTTTGATACGGATTATCACAAGTTTTCCGCTTGCAAAATTGTTGCCAATCCTTGCTACAATGGGATGTTTGACTTCGGGAAAGCCTGATTTACGAATTTCTTGACTATACGACTGTATTTCGTCCAAAAGCGTCAGACCGCGTGCAAATCGTGTTCGTTCGTCGCATTTCCGGCGCGTTTTCGAGCAGCAGCGTCGTTTCCGAAATAAGCGCCCAGTTCCAACGTTGCAGCTTCAAAACACCTGTCGCGAGACACTCCTACTCGTGTCTGTGTTATTTGGGACTGGACACCGGAATTCGGCTAGGAACCGAGTGAAGATTGCGGTAGAAATTGTTACGAATAGTGTTCAAACTATCTATGCACAACCGCGAAACAACAGGGCAGAATTCATGCTCGAACTCAACAGCAGTGCAGCCTATTCTGTAACAGCAATAAGATTTCGTTCCAGTATCAGAATTTATCCACAGTACCCAAGCACTTGTTAATAAGAGAAATGAATGCAGAAAATAGCTCAGACAACTTCTCAAGATTACGAGGACTAAGTCTGTCTGAGCCCAAAATTTCCTGATTTCTAGTCTTGCAATTTTCAGTTATTTCCGGGAAATATCTAAAATCGGCATCACTTCTTGAGGTTTCATCGAACATCATAGGGATTCCAATCTTACACACATAGTGAAAACATTTTTAGCCTTTGCATCGTGCATCATTGAGAATTCGTACAATCTTGCGCACTTCTCGGAATCGTTAGCATTTTAGCCTTTTCATCTACTATTATTGGGAATCCGCATAACTATTGCGCACTTGCGCGTAAATCAAGTGCTAAAATAGCTTGCTGTCATGTGTTTTTGGCTTCGAGAACTATTGCGTCAAAATGCCAGGCAAAACGCTGCAAAGCACCTGAGTAGAGTCGTAGTAAATGTGCAAAATTTATGGTTGGTGAATATTTCACCGGTTCTGGGGCGCTGTCCGAAATAGTAAGCGTGTGGGAGGCTTATCACTAATTTATTCAACGACACGCGCCTCGTTCATTCAAAATGATCTGGCACCAGTAACATACTTGAACAACGCATGTCAAACACTACGCGATTTCGTGTCCAAAATTACGCAATTGTAGACAATTGTCAAGCAAATAAGGAAGAAAACGGCTGCTGTGACGTGCCGCTTTGTTGTCCATTTTCCTTGGACGGTAACGCAATTAGCAGCCCGAGTCGCAAATTGGATCGGACTGTAAAGCAAATGCCCTATGGAGACGGTTAATGCATTAGGGGCGATGGGGAATCCCTTTTCTGTTTTTGACCTTAATTTTCTCAGAGAATCTCTTATTATTTGTGTGCCTGAACGAAAAAATTCCTGAAATTTTGTGAAACCAGCAAATCTTTGTCAATGCCTACAAATCTTTCTTTGTAACCACCCACTTCTGAAGATCGAGTAAACATGATGTATCAAACTCCCCCGACAAATACCGGAAATACGTGAGGGCGTTCATAGAGCATTTCCGTTGAAGGTGTGAACTATTACCCCTGCGAAGTGAGAGACTTCCTCCCGAAATGTCAGAGGCACTTGTCATCGAGTGTCCTATTAGTCTTGCACTGCTTACAGACGTTAGAAAGCGATACCTAATTCGACGAATAACCTTGTAAATTACGCAGTATCTGATATTTTTGTGCAATGGAAGCAGTGTATTGCGAGATTCTGAGAATGCTTCGCAAAACTATTTCGCACAACTGGCTCGGAAAGGCGATACTATGGAATCCCCAAAATCATTGAGAATATTAGATGTTATTACATAACAGTAAGGCCAAAAAGTGACCAGCCGGAATCCCCCAAATAGCCATGTCAACTTTAACGATGCGTCACAGCAGTTACTCAGCCGATGGCATGTCCATATATTTCCGGGCCACATGCTCTAAGTGTTCCTCCGTAGGCGAGTTGGACCACACCAGACCAATAATAGTCATAATAATAATAATAGACTCGTGTCACCTACGCGTCTCCGCACTATTAGGAGCGGCACCGAAAACATTGCATTGTTCTATATACGAATGAACAAGAACATGCGAGGTAAAAAAGTTATTTATGTCCAAGTTTTCACACAAGTGAACGAGTTTATCGAAACAAGAACGGAATAAGTGTTTGTCATGGTAATCAGTTTTATCGGCGCTTTAATCAGTAATGTTCGGGAAAAATGAGTGGAAATGCCACGCAGAGGCGTTCCAAATGTGGTACTAAAGTGTGCCGTTGTTGGGCTCGGAAAAAGCACGCATTCGCTTTAAAGACACTGTACAGCAAAATCAGACTCGGAAGCCCACAGACCATCTAACGTCACATCGTCAACGTCTACACTAAAAATACCGTGACAAGTCCTTCGGACGGCAGTATCTGGGGCCAAATACTGGGAATTTCCCTTCGTATATCTTTCCTTTGTTTGATGTCAATGAAGCTTCTGCAAATTACCAGAAACCAGCAAATTCCACTTACAAGTTAGATTTTTGCTCCGAATGCCCACTATCCGTCAGCCTAGTTGTAACGACATTCACAATTAGACGACAGGAAAATCGGTCGAGCAGTAATCTGCTTTTCCTGGGCAGACTGGGCCGGTCGCTTCCTGTTTCCCGTTTTAGGGCGCATGGACCAGAAATCGGGCCAAATCCTATTCTCGGATGTAATTTAGAGGGGATTTTCGCAATATGATGCTACTGATATCATGGATGATGTTCGCTTGCAAAACATCCCGCCCCGGGCTATTTCTGCGTCGGAAATCTCACTTGGAAAGGAGAACTCTGAGAGGCGAGAGAGCAGACGAAATGGAGAGATTAATTCTTCATCGTATTCGAAACCTCGGAATGAAATTTAGCCGCGGGCTCTAGCCTGGTCTTGTTTGCAATGACGTGCTCGGAGTCGATGATAACTGGATAAGTGCGGAATTCGAAAGTGGGAGTACGATGAGAAAGCAAGCGCACTGATTGCAATGGTTGTGCAGGCTTCGAAAGTCTTCCAAACATCCGAGGGATGAATTTCAAGGTTTCGATCAGAATTGAGAAGATTGTTACTTGATAAGGTCGGAATTCGATAGTGGGAGTACGATGAGAAATCCTACGCACTGATTGCTTGCGGAGTAGCAACTTCGAAAGTCTTCCAAACATCCGAGGGAAGTATTTTGCATTTTCGGTTAGAATCGAATTGAAGTGCAGAATTCGAGAGCGATGAGAATGCCTACGCACCGATTACGCCTGTGAAGAAAAATAACACAATGGATAGCTAGAAATTAAAGGGGTTTCATATCTTCATTCTCTACACACTTTTTTCGCCGATCTGGCTATGAGAGATTGAGTGATATAAAGAATATCTCTATTGACAGCCTTTCCTTGATAAGTCGATAGCGGGTTCAGAAATTCATCTACACTATCTCAAGAATAAATTTTCTTTACTGGTTTTGTTTGCAATGACGAGTGCGAAATTGAGGAAAACTTGATAAGGGCGGGATAGTGGGTGTAGAAACCCCACGCACTGATTGATTGCGGAGTAGCAACTTAGAAAGTCTTCCAAACATCCGGGGGAACGATTGCTATCGGAATGGAAATGAGAGATCATGGAATTGATGCTGTGCCAAGTTACGATCTTGAAGCACTTGAATGTATCATAGCGATAAGGCAAGGTACATATTAATATTATTAGTGATGAGCGGATAGGAAAATAAAGATAACGAAGAATTGTGGCATTTATTCACTTGAAAAAAAGAAGAAATACTAGAAAAAAGAACGACTATTTAATTTCAAAGGGGCGATAAGGAAGTCGTTCATCTGCAGACTTTTTGACTAATGGCAACGCATGCCTTCACTAATTAGTCTGCTCACTTCCAGACAAGCAACGGAAACGACTGCTAAATTGCACAATACAGAGCAACATGGAAAAAGATAAGGCGGAACCGATCATAATTCACTGCAGAAATAAGTGTGCTTTCGCATGTGATGTGGTAGTTGTTGCTCTCAATTCAGATTGAAAACGGCTAAATATAGCCGTAAAACGATTAATCGCACTAAAATTGACGACTACATGCGTAGGTGTATGAGCTTTTGCGGCTGTTTAGCACAACATCTTCTTCAATCGTCTGGAAGTGGGGTGTGCAATTTGCAAATTAACTACCGTTTTTGCTGCAACGGCATGAAAATTATAGAATGATGTGTATTTATAGAATGATATCGTCAGTGATTAAATGACGGCATTGGCACATGTAGCAACATGGATTAACGAGTACTTAGAAAAGACATTAATAAGGAAGTAAACTGTGCGTTTGTTTTTCCCCCGATTTCGTTTGATTTCGTTCCCGGCAAAAAACAGCCCATTCAAAGTGCTCGAGGTCGTTGATCTACTATCGATATTGTAACCTTAAAGTGCGAAAAAACCACGAATATGTGTATAATTTAGTGTTTGCCCATCCCGAATCGCTCGGATTTCACAATTTTCCGGAAACACACGGATGTTCAGTATCCATCGCCCGCGACCCCTTCCCCATTCCCCCACTCAATATCGAATATAATCCGCAGATAATGATGGGATTACACCTTCTGTCTGCCCCTCTTCGAATCCCGGCGTCCCTCGTTCGGAATCGGTAGAAGGGATCAGGGAAAGATGGCAGAGTGGGGATCGCCAGCCCCTGTTATTGCCGATGTTCTCCATTTCTGACAAAAGAGATCACAGGAAATGAAGAGACCCTGAAGAGGTGAGCGGCTATAGATCATAACAGTGTCACACAGAACTATTGGGAGGGGAGGATCTTCCGATATTTTCCGGGAATGTCCTCTTGTTTTCACGGGGGACGACAATTTCCATTTCCATCATCTCTTTGTTTCTGTCGTCGACACTCGCGGAGTTGCGGATTTATCCTCACTTTTTTTCTTGATCATCAGCCATTCGCCCCTTGAGAATGCACGAAATCTCGAATCGAATCTCGAATCGATACTAGGGCTATCAGAATGAAGAAACCGTCTCTTGAATCTGAGTATTCTTCAGTTACAGCTCTGGGCATTCAACTCCCCCCTTCCCTCATACACGTGTTCATTTCACTCAAGCCTTTTTCGAAAATATTCAATAACAGTTGCTCCGCCGAACAGCAATCTGGCAATTTTCCACTTCCATTTGTGACAGTGCCATCCCCACGAATCAGCAATACCCATAACTACGAATAACTGTCGAATGGGAGTTGTTCGGTATCGAATTGTGCTGTCAGAGTGAAGATACCCTCTCTTCACTCAGCATGCTCGCTTGTTACTCTGATCAGTGAGAGGGCTCGCAGCGTGAAGAGACGGATTCTTCACTCTGAACTGTTCAGCGTTGTCCATCGATTTTCATCGCTTTTGTAATCCGATTTCTCCCTGCTGACAGGAGGGAAAAACTCTCCAATACCGATCATTTTTCAGCCGAAATGAGGACGTTTCTGCTGGTGATTTTACTCGCAGTCGCAATCGATGGAAAAGCCAGTGAGTATTCATTTACTTCGATCATACTTTTTTTTATAGTTTTGACGACACTCTAGCAATTCTTATCAGCCTTATCATCTTATCATATTACATCATGCCAGTTTTTTTTCGTTGTATCACTCTGTGAATACATCAATAGTTGGTTTGGGTTTACAATAGTAATACTACGTTCAAATTTATGACGCAGCGTTACCATTGGGTATGCAGTAGTGTTGTTAGATAGAATAATTCTTATTCGCGAGTAATTTCATCAAAAATATTCGCGAATGGATTTTATTCGCGAATAATTTTCCATTTTTATTCGCGAGTGATCGGTTACTCGCGAATATTATTCGCGAATAATTTTGCATATATTCGCGAATAATATTCGAATAATATTCTCGAATATTTCTCTCTCTCACTCATTTCATTTCAAATCTCTCTCATTTCTCACCCTTGTTGTTGACGACTGGCCTACGTGAGAATCGAAGAATTATTCGCGAATAAATGCAAATTTATTCGCGAGCAATTCATTATTCGCGAATCATTTTGCTATTTTTGCTCGCGAATAGATCGGCCGATCGAGTAATTCGAAGAAAGTGATTCGAGGCAGAATATTCGGCGAGTAATACTCGAATAAACAACACTACTAAACAGTGTGTAAATGAAAAAAATAAATGTGTGTCCTCCGACTATTACCTCCTCAATCTTCACTGCAATATGGACTGCGGCGGGCTCCTCCACTTTGCCCGTGTCAGTTTCCTTCTGAATTTATAATGCTATTAAACATTCAGAGCACCATAAAGCTCAAATGTGGACGCTAATGATGCGAGTAGTAAGTCGAGACTCCAGAGAAATTATCCAGTACTACGCAGCATAAGACTGTACTGAACTCCTTACCGACTCCTCTCCCTCAATATCATCATAGAACGCTGCTTCCTCAGCATCGACTATTGCTGACCTGAATTAATAGTCGATGCTGAGGAAGCAGCGTTCTATGATGATATTGAGGGAGAGGAGTCGGTAAGGAGTTCAGTACAGTCTTATGCTGCGTAGTACTGGATAATTTCTCTGGAGTCTCGACTTACTACTCGCATCATTAGCGTCCACATTTGAGCTTTATGGTGCTCTGAATGTTTAATAGCATTATAAATTCAGAAGGAAACTGACACGGGCAAAGTGGAGGAGCCCGCCGCAGTCCATATTGCAGTGAAGATTGAGGAGGTAATAGTCGGAGGACACACATTTATTTTTTTCATTTACACACTGTTCAATAGAGCTCGAGAAATGATACCGCCGTCTCTTCATTTCACACACTCTCTCGTCGACCGAGCGGGCGAGAGAGTGTGCAAAATGAAGAGACGGTGGTTTCATTTCTCGAGCTCTACTGTTCAAATGAAAATGGGAGACAATTTGAATGAAAATGAATGAAAGCGTGCGAAATAGAGATCATGCTCCTTTTTCCAGGCCGCCCCAAGCACCGCGGACAACGGGGATGAGACACTCACTGATGAGCAGGTACTGTTTAGGGTGATACGGTGTGCCGAGAGGTTAAGGTAGGTGATCTACGGAATGGCATCTCGATACGGTAGGGGATAGGGTAGTAAGAGATTACTGTAGGCCACCTCGACCCGTATAGTGCATTGTGCCACTAATTGTTTTTACCATCTGTGTAGTGGTGAATGGGTTGTGTTTCATTGATGGCACAAGAAGGGAGAGTGATTTATATTTCAATTGGAGCCGGAGTACAAAACACAATTGTAACAAAGATAAGATTTTATAATTTTGAAATATTTAATAAAATAAATTAATATTAGGCGCACGAGATTCTGAAGCTGATTATCGATGAGCTCATGAACAAGTTCTTCGCTGATTACATGAAGAATGGAGAGGTGATGTTTTCTCTCTCCAATTTTTTATTTTATTCAAATTTATCACTGATTATGCATGAAAAAACGCTATATTTTGAGGAAATACGAAATTAATAACCTAATTTAATAATCAAAATTTGAAGAATTCCCGCGTCTACGTCATTGGAGCAGGAGACTCGCAGCAAGATGAGGAGGATGAGGTTTGATCTTTGATCTTTGGTCTATGTTTACTTATTTTATAAACAACAATAATAACGACTAGCAGATTTGAAAGAAATTGAGATGCCAATACGAATTCAGATTGGGGTGTGTTTCACCACAGTGATAATACACTAGGGTTGTCAGTTCGGTTTCGGTTTCGGATTATTCGCGGCCTCTTCCCTTCTCTCCCTCTCCCCTCTCACAAAACCGCGCCCTCGAGGTCAACGAGCGAGAGAGTGCGAATAATTCGCAATCCCTGCGAATAATTCGCATCTCTCCCTTCCCCCTCTTCCCATCTCCCTCCCCCTCTCCCTTCTCTCTCTCTCGAGTCTGATCTGAGGCGCTGGGGATGGGAAAAGGGGGAAGGGAAAGGCTCTGATATTGAGAGAAGGGAAGTGGGGGGAGGGAGAGACGCGAGTATTCGCTAGGATGCGAATTATTCGCAAGCTCTTCCTCCAGCGCGCGAATTATTCGCACCCTCTTCCCTAGTGGGAGAAAGAGGGGAGCATCCGATCGAGGGAGAGGGGAAGAGGGTGAGAGGGAGCGAATAAACCGAAACCGATTTGACATCCCTATAATACACTGTGAACTTCGATGATGTGATCGTATAGCGGCCCAGAGTGAAAAAATACTAAATTTATTTTACTCATCCTATAAATTTAATTTTACAGGAAGCCGATCCCACCGAGGAGTCCGCTGGGGCCGAAGAGGAGGAGGAGGAAGAAGGAGACTCTTCCTCATCATCATCATCCTCTGAAGAGGACTACTTCTATCGGGACTCGGTGAGTGTTTCGGCTTCGGTTGTGGATGCCTAAAATCCGGCTCTGGATAGCTATTATCCGGTTCCGGAACGGTCCGAGAAATCCCGGCTCTCGCAGGACGAGTACGTGAACGTCGAGGTGGATGAAGATGATGACGCGGTGCTCGTCGTCAACAAGCAGGTATTTGCCGGCTCCGTTTAGATCCCGGTATTGGAAATGACGGCTCCGACCAAACCCCGGTGCCGAAAATAGCGGCTCCGGCTCTGAGTCATCACCTCGTTCATCGAGACCAATGCGAGATGATCCGGATCTGGGAATTATCGCGGTTGTAAAAGTGATGCAAGGGATGTTGCAGAACTCATGCGTTTCTTCGTTTCTTTGTTAGAGCCGGGACCCGCAAAATGCAGAAACGGGAAATGCAGATCCGGGACCGGAAATTAGTCAACCCCCTTCCTATTCACAGGTCTCGACGAACATCATCCGCATTCCTGCCGCCACCTTTGTTGATGCGCTCACGAAGCTGCTGCCCGCGCTCAAGTGAGTTTCATTTACTGTCACTTGTTCAATTTTTCACCACTCACTAGCTCGACTTGTATCGCTTCACTTGCATCTACGTTTCTGATCTGTATCTGTTAGCCATTTAGCCGAAAATGAGCTTTTTCACGGGGAAAGTTGTAGGAAGATGTTGTGGAGGAATCTCAGTTACGATGTAGAGCTTTTCCAGATCCGACAAGTACCCTGCTCATCTGCAGAAGCTCACGCCGCTTCAGGTGGAGGACACTAGAGTTTGTGAGTTTTTAAAGTTTTAAAAATGGGAAAAAAATGCCTTTTTGATATATCGACTCTGAACGTCAACAGCGAAAATATTCGATCTTGGTATTCAATGAGGAAATGCTATCGAGATCAATGCATTCTTCATCCCTAAATCGCGCACGTGAAACACACATCATTCTATTTCTCTCACCGTTGTTATTGAAGCCGATTTTGACCTTCAATGGTGAAAACAATGTCATGTGACTTCTGCAAAGTAACATAATATCAACCAAAGTGCAGTACCCTATTTTGGAAGGTGCCTTCAATTTGCATAGACTTTTGTTTTGTCTGACATGAAAGTAGGGTCGAATCATATCCTTCTTCAATATTGACTACAAGAAGATGACACATGAAAGCAAATTCAGATTCCGAGCACGGTGAACCATCGCTGATCGGCCCGAAGGCGCCCGAACCCACTCGTGTCTCCGCCCACTCGGGTACGGTTATCAATATGATTTTACAGTGCTGGAGGTTGAGTATCAGCATATCCGAAAGTCGGGAGTTGGGCGACATAAGCTATCCTGCATCACTACCGTATACCTCTGTGACTCCTTACAGTAGCCCCTATCGCCTCCGTCGCTCCGACCGCTGCAGCAGCCGCAGCTGCGCCCGCGACGACCAATGAGACCGAGTACTACCATCGGGCGGTGAGTTGAATGAGTTACTAGATAGTTCGGTTCTTCTCTGTTTATGGCCTACTGCATTTTCTCGAGTATTCCTCATCAGAACCGTTCAACACGTTGTTGCTTCTGCAAGAGAGAAAATGTACATTTTCTTTCAAAATCGCAATGACCTCATGACGCCATTCAGTTCGCGGTGCATAGAATAAAACCATTACGATTATAAACATGTGCTCAATTGACCACGCAACGTCATCGTCCGAAATTGTCGCTTGCCCCTGCATAAAAAGGCCGATTTTCTCGTGAACTCACTAAGCGGCTTTGACTTTGCGCATTTTGCGCAGCATCTGCACCAAACAGCTGTATGATGCGAAGTGAATAAGTAAAAATATTAAGATAAGTAATAAAATAATTAAATAATTACAATAATTAAGTTCGACCTCGGTCACGTTCTGCTATGTCTCGCCGCAGGATTGTTGTCCATGTGGGCGATCGCTCAGCTAGTGTCGATGTACAGGTAATTTCTTGATGCTGACAATGGAATCACCGTAAAAAAACACATTGGTGAACTTCGGAGAACGGTTGATAGTATATGTTTAGCTAATTATTTTTCCCTCAACGATATCGTGCAACCACTGGCTCGCAATGATTCCCGGGAATAAGAATTGGTGATGCAACACATTCATTTCAGAAGAAGAAGTCAAAGTGCCGGACCAGCGCCAGCAATGGCGTTGCCGCCTAAAGGTATACTAAAGGGTGAAAATTGATGATTTCGAAAAGTTTTTTCAATCCGTGAACTACTGATGCTACTGAAAAATTTCTTTTTTTGCTTCGTCAAATGTGCTATCATTCAAAGGCGTATTAAATTTGTTGCAGTGATTCCCGCCATCATTCCTAACATCTACGCGACTCCTCCGGCAGTGCTCACTAAGGTTAATACTAAATTAAGTAATATTGATTAATTAATTAATTAATAATGATTAATTAATAACTAATTAATTGAAGACCACCGACGCCGAGAAGCCGCCCGTATACGTGGAGAATCCAACGTTCACGAAACCGGAAGATAAACCGGAAGACAAACCGGCGGTGTAAATCCCGGCTCTCGACACTTTCCGGATCTATGTATCCGTATCGATTTCCCGGCCATGATCACAACATACCCTCACTCACACATAATCCCTTGCATAATCAACCACAATCTGGTACCAATTCCCGCGAGAGACATTTTCCATGTCACGTATCTGTTAGAAAAACACGACGAATCATTAAATTTTGTTTGAACAATCGATTTTTGGTTTTGAATCGGAGTGATGAACTATTTATTACGCTTTATCGGGAAATATCAAATATAAATGTTGTTCTGAATTGAAAGAGATCACAGTGATGAATAGCTCGGGTTTGATCGACGTATTACGTCAGCCGATATGGGAATTACAAAATTATTTGGATTTGGAAAAATACCGCACCGAATTTCGTGCCTATTGCGGGTCATTGCATAACAAAGATTAACGGGGAACGATAGATGTTGATGAAAAAATAGTTAGAAAATAATAATTTCTACTCGATCGAGTATTATTAAAAACGAGTTGCGTTAGTAAAGAGTAGATATGAAAAGCACTATCTAAAACTTGAATCGGGGCTGTCTAAGAGGAGGAGTGGGAGGTTTCTGTACGACCGTTCCATTCGGAGTGCTGACTTGCGCCACCTGGAATGGGTTACGTTTCACAAGGCGCTTTAGAGAGTCGTGAGCCGTTATGAGTCAATTTCTCTTTGAAATCGTTTGGCGAAACAATAATCTTCAAAATGTGCTCGCATCTTCGACAATACTAAGTTTTCGGGTTGTCTCTCTAAGCCAGTATAAGAAAGAAAAGAATAAACAACAGAAGAATCTTGTTATTCGGAGTTTAAAGGAGGCGTAACAGGAAAGAATTTCAGAAACTCCCACAACGAAATTCCTGGATTTGCAATTACAGTAGATAGCTGTTGGATCTTTGCCAAAATCCCTATTCCCTTCTCCCGTCCCCCGATTGAGAGAGGGATGAGTGCGATCGATGGGAAGAGACTAGGGGGAGACATGGGTAGATCAAGGTTACTCTCTTCCCCAGCCAAATCATCAGTTAAAATCTCCGCCGTTGCCTGGATTTAGGGGAACTCTGGCACCACGCCAACTCGCTATAACTCGGTTCATTGATATCGTAGAAACACGGGAGTTTCGGAATTCTGATACGGTTATGGATTGTTACAATGTGACGTTGGCAGATTAGTCACCAAAATATTCATGTTACGCCTCCTTTAACTATTTGTATCCACGAAAAGTTTCAAAATGCTGGATTTCCATGAGAACTAAAAGCATTTCGAGAAAGAAAAGTTAGACTAAAAGTCTCTCACCTTGATTGGCAACTTGACCCTCTGCTTGCCCGTTGGCGGTCGGCCACTCGCAGTGTTAAGGTGCGAGTTGAGATGGGAGGCGAATCGGACCTGAAAATGGGCTCGTCACAAATATCGTATTCCGTTGATAGTTGTAAATTGAATGTGACTCCAATTGAGTTTCACCATTTCCCTAAAAGTCCAGGACAGACTAAAAATTAATATCGTTCTGAGATCGATTGGAAAAAATAATCATTTGTTGAAATTGCTCGCCTCTGCGATTCCCTTCGGGACGTCAGTCCTATCCAGAAGGGCATCGTTCAGTTGCTTCATGATTGCCGAGTTGTCCACATGGGAATGAGCTGGGTTTGACTCGGGCTCGACCTGAAACAATTTTGCTCTTTTCTTGAAAAAAGGAAATTGATTGAGTTTCACAGTAAGTTCATAATTGTAGAATGCACAATGAATTCGATGGTGCTCTCTTCGAAGTCGAAAAAACTTTTTCTGTTCCACCGAAATCATCATTTCCATTTCGATTTTCAATTGAACAATCTTCAACTCTACAAATCATCTCATGCGGTTCGGCACCGCCACCGAAAATCGCTATTATCGGACCCCATATCGCTTTCCTACGCTTCTTGGCGCTAACAATTTAGGGGTTGTCTCAATATCGATACGCAACAAGCAGCAGTGCAATCAACACACTAGAACTCAAAATATGAGCCGGCGTCTCTTCATTTTCCTGACAATGAGCATGCAAAATGAGGAGATGGCGGCTCATAGTTTGACCTCTACCCCTCACCTCCTCACTCTCTCCCTTGCCGCTGTCCTTGACCACCTCCGCGAACTCGACCAGTCTCTCCAATTCCTCCAGTATCTCCTCCCTCTTCTCGCTCGTGAGTCTCCTTCGGCGCTCCTTAGCGTCTTCCTTTGAGGAGTGCTCCGTTGAGAGCTCGGCCTGGAAAAAATACACTGTTGTAGATCGACGATCGCACTTTGCACGGCAAATATGAACTAACAATAAGGAGAGTTGCGGAACATATTTTCAATTCCCTACGTCTCGTTTCCCTTCTGGCCGAGCTCATTTCATTTCTAGATGAAAGTTTTCAACAATTTACATCAAGTGTGGTGGATTATGTTTCACCAGTATTTCAAATATGGAAATATTCCGAATAGGTGTTAAATTCGTGGAACGAAGTTTAAATATAATATTCTACCACCCAAATTTGTTAGCCCTAGTCTAGTCATTCAAGTCTGTTAGCGAGATAACCTCATGCTCGTTCTCATTCGTCTCCTCATTTTCCTCCCTTTCCTCGCTCGTTTGTCGATCGAATTCGGAAAGGGGAGAAACCGCTAGAAGGCCGCGAAGGAAGTTGGCCGTTCGGCGGAACTGATATGTTGTATTTATAAATTAACTTGCGATCAGAATTGTTGGGTAACTAAAAAATTACTCTTCTCTTTATCTGGTCGATTGTGTTTCATCACGCTCACAAATGTCGCGGTCTATGGGCTAGTTTAATATCGGCTGTGTCCCAATGAGAAGAATAAAACATAATAATCGTAAAATTCCGACCTCAGTGGTGAGATCAAAGATCATCTGCGCGGTGCCGATCGAGTCATCGTACGGGTACGTGTTGAATTTGCTGAAATTCTTTTTGAATATTTAGAGAATTATATTTTTCGGACTTCAAGTATGTTTCAGCGAGCTACAAAATAGAGAAATATTCTGTGCAGTCAATAAGTCTTCGTAATCTGACTGGATGGGCAAAAATAATTTATCAAAGCCTCTTCTGATTGGGTCTCAGTTTTCCCGGTATTTGTTTTCTCATCGCACGAAGGATTATGTAGTATAGTATCGAACTTTCAACCCAAGCTGCTACTGTATGCAACATGAAATAAGTACAGTCAATGCTCACCTCCCCGGCGCCAGCTGTCGCTGCGCCCGCACCCTCAACTCGTTTAGACGCTCCAGTTGATCTTTGATCATGGCCAGTTCTGCAATATTAATGAAGTATTTACAGTTTGGAGACAGAAGAAATTCGAAAATGACTTCATTTTCCCATTTGCAACATTTCAATGAGCGCACTCACCATCCTCATCCTGCTCATCAGTTTCTCCATGTGTCTTCACTTCTTCATCCTCAACCACGTCCGCATGCTGATCTTTGATCTCTTCTTCCTCTTTATTTTCGTTAACTTGTTCCACTTCTTGAATCATTGGCGTATGTTCCTCGTGCTCTTTGACCTCCTCATTCTCGACTTGATCTTTGATCTCCTCCACCCTCGGCGTCTCTTCCTCATCCAGTCCACTCGAAGCATCCATTTCCTCATCACTTTCGCTGTTCTGGGAGAAGTTATCGTCGATGGATTCATTCTCCCTTTCTTGCTCCTTCTCATGGTTCCCCTCAAGTGAGTGCACCGATCGACTCTCTATCACGTGCTCGCCTTCTTCTTGTTGATCTTTGATCTCGTCCTGGCCTTGAGCGTCCTCTCCAGATGCCACCACGTCATCGGCATCTTCACCTTGGTGGCTTTCCAGAGCAGTCGGAGGCTCCTCCACTTCTTCCTCCTTATCCTCAACCCTCGCCTCTTCTTCTTCATGTCCTTCATCATTCTTTCCGTCTTCCTCATCTTTCACATCCCCATCATCTCCCTTCGTCGCTTCTCCCTGCTTGTCTTCTTCCTCTTCATTATGCTGCTCCTCACACGATTCCTCGTCGATGCTCGCCATTTTCTGGAAATAAAAACAATTGGTAATATTGGAAATAATAACGAACGCAATATCGAAATCTCTACTTTCGCTCGTGTATTGTAGGAATAGTGAAGCGTATCTGTTCTGGAAGACAATTGCGCGACAAAGTGAAAGAAAACCAACCATCAAATTAAATCAAAAGTAAATATGTAAATCCATTTTCTGGATATAAATAGTTATTTTAGGCAGTACTAAAATACTAATCATTATTAAGTTTATTGAAACAGATAATCGGAACGTTACTGAAAACTCTGCGTACAACCGTGTTTTGTAGAAATGGTGAAACATAATTGGAGTGAAAATTGTGAAACCATGCGAGCTAATCAGATTTTTTTGTGAGCGCGTCTATTTTTGCAAAACCGGATTAACTTTGAAGAAGATATCGTTGTTCATGTAACTAATTGAATGCTTGAAAAATTGAAAAGTGCTAAAGATCAAAGATCAACATGACCAACCAGTGTGTTGTTCGTGTCGGTGAGGGAGATGATCGGGGAGGGAAAGACGCCCGCCGGAGTCATCGGAGACGGCAGCATTGTGGGCCGCTGAATAATATTAATGACAATTTGATCAATTAGTGCTAAGATAAAGATGGGAGTATGCATTTTGCACACATTTTTTTGGTTTTATACTCGTTCCACCGAAAACAGTGATTCGTAAAAGATTATTTACTTTTTGTCGCAATCGTGAAACATAACTATTGATAAGAAAATAGTGATAATATTGTAGTTTTTGGTTTAGGAGCAAACCTGAATAGGCCATCCGGGCGTGGCTACGGACATCGAGTCCGAGTCCGCCGATGAGGGACGAGGAGGAGCTGAAAATATGTAGATTCTATTAGAAAAACTTTCTATCGTTATTTACTTTCTTGTTTCCCCTTGTTCATTTTGAGACTATTGATACACCCATGTTTTGGTAGTTTTACATATTTATCTGAGATAAAATCGAAGCAACATCAGCCAACCATACCCTCCGCGAATCGAATGCTCCTCTTCCTGCGCATCTTCTCCACACTCTGCGTGACGTTGTGATGGATCTTCTCGGCCTCGTCTACGAGCTCCTCCTCGAGGGACTCTTTCTCCTGGAAAAGTTTTGTATTTCGAAAAATTATTTTTTAACCCAAATTTTATGATTTGTTATATCAACTTCTCGTTTCGTTTGATCAAATACGTTTCACATTGATTTGGTAAGATGAGTGAACTATTTTTCTACGATTTTGTTCAGTGATCCAGCTCCGCTAAAATAATATTGACTATCCGATTGCCGATACTTCGTGTATTCGTAAAAACCTTATTTAACCCACCTCGACAGCCTTCCTCAGCTCCTCCTCCAGTCGCTCTATTCGCTCCTCGAACTCGGCTCGCTCCCGGTCCCGATCCTCCTGAAATTTACTGTATTCATTTCACTATTCTAGCCCTTTCGGAAGTTTTATAGAGCTTGTCTAAATTGTGAAATTGCGACACATTTTCAGGATAACAAGGCACCGTTACCAGGTACCTCACAATCGCTGGAAATGAGTAACAACACTCTTATTATGTGCTCCATTTCCCTAACCACAAAGAGGAAGCTATATATGAACGGATGACCTCTTGAATCAGGCAATACTTATCCTTACCTTGACATTGCTCAACTCCGCCTCCGTTTGCTCCATTCGCTCCTTGTACTCTGCTAGAGACTTCGCGGCTTCTTGCGATGCGTCCAGTGATGATTGAAGGGCGGCCTGCAATAAATGTTTATCCAATGGCTTAAATATCCTTCAGAATTTCGAAATGAAGCCACCCAATGTACTCCAGTCATAGCAGTTCAAATGTTCATCAAAATTCTCCAATGCTTCCTGAACACAGCAATCTAACAAGAACAAGTTCTGATGAAATAGACAATGGTCGTCTAGCGAGAGATCAAAGATCAATCTACCTTCTCCTCCATCAACTCCTCATTCCTCTTCGCCTTCTCGTCAAGCTGTTGCAGGAGTGGGCCTGTGGCCGCAGCGATCTTGGCTTCTGAAAAGAAGAAATATTAGGAGAATTCCATATTCGAGAACTTTTTGACTCTTGTTGTAATGTGAAAAAACAACAAGTATTGAAATAACAGCTTTATTCGTCATTTTACAATCAACGCGTACGATAGATGTTCCGGTGAACATTATTTCACTTTTTTGTTGGAACATGCTCCTTGATAATTCTCCAATGGCTACGGCAAATGCAAAGGCAAAGGCCAACGTGAGTCCAAAGACAGCATCGAATGGATTTGCTCTTCATTTATTCGGCTGACAATGCTGCAAAATCACATTATCGATTAATAATTCCAACAAATTCCTCACCTGCTTCAGGGACAAGTGCTTTGTTGTTGTAAGGAAGTGCATGTCTTATCATTGTATTCAGTTATTGTAAGATTGACTCCATGTAGTAACGTATGAAGTGGAAACGCGTGTAGGGCGTGCAGATCTGGAATGCAAATACGTGGAACAATGTCTTAAAAAATACTGACGCGTCAGTACGAATTGAAAAGGGGAGAAATGAAACCAATACAGGGAAATGGCACGCCGATGGAACGAAACGATGAATCATTGGAGAGACGTAGATCCGGGATGGAATACAAAATACTCAGGAATTACTGTATGAAAACTCTTAAGACAAGCGCTCGAATCGTTCTTAGAAAAAAATACATTAGCGAAGAAGCGCGAGACAACGGTTATATCGGAGATGTGACGAAATAGCTGTCATCTGACGCTCGTGATGTGAATCAGAATTAAAAAAGAGCTTTATTCATAAGTTTACAATCAAAGATTGTTATAGCTATTCCCAGTGGTGATTCATCTCCACCACTTTCTCAGTGACTGTGCTCTATGTGAACACATTGGGCTGTACATGAATTGGTTGTTCGCAATAGTTCTTATAACATGAATGGATTCCAGCTTGAAGCACATCTTACATCGTTATGACCACACTGCAATATATTTTTATTCTAGTTTTGTGCAGAATACACTCACATGCCAATTAATATGTGATGATTTGCTTCAATTTGTCGTTTCTTACATATCTCCGTCTTCATTATTCGCTAGAGATGCAACTCCATTTAATGACGAGTGCAGTCGATGCACATTTGCACGCGTGTAGGGCATGCAGATCTGGAAATTAAGTGAAGTGAAGATAACTCGAAAAAAATACAGACGCGACTTTACAATCCAGAAAAGATCAGAAATGAAAGCAAGATAGGAAAATGACACGCCGATGCGATGGAGGGGGTGATGATTCATTGAAGAGACGGAGATCCGAGGCGGAATGAGCAACCGTCATCTAATTGTATCTATCATAATACACAATTACGCACATCACTGCCTACATAGTAATGAAGAAATGGTTCCACATATTTATCGTCAGACGCTGGGCTCAATTTTATTACATGATTTGTGAATAATGATCAGTAAAAACTTCATTTACAATTATACAAGGCATTCTTGACTGATGTTTTCGAGCATGGGTACTGTGCTATAAATTTGCTCAGGGCATCAGCCTCGTTGGACCTTCATCTGGTCGGATATGTTTGTAGCTTTCTTTGTGCCCGAGCACTACTTGATTAAGTACCGGAATATACTTTTTCATCCAAATAGATTTAATTTCTGAAATATTGTTCTACTGACAAAATTTCGCAGGATATTCTCGCCTTTATTGGATAAGTGACTGTAAACGAATTCCTTGCTGATCACATTTTCGTCTCACAACAAATTTTGATTATAAATTAACTCATGGATTGTGTCGCATCCGTGTAGGGCATGCAGGTCTGGAATGCAAGTAAGTGGAATGATTGTCAAAAAACACGTGATTGTCAAAAAAGAAACGGCAAATCTGTACGAATTGGAAGAGGGGGGGGGGTGAAAGAAAGATAGGGAAAAGACGATGATTCATGAGTTGGTCGAGAAGCGGCGCAAGAGGGAGAGGGAGGAATTGAATGCTCAAACTTGTGCTGATATTTCTGTTACTTCTACGGCTTACCTGAAAGAGCCTGCAATGATGCGATTCGATATACTGACGAAAGGCGTTGCTATTGAATTGCCTGGTCTGCACACCTGTCCCCTGGATAGAATTCATCGGAGGAGTTGAACCATACCATCAGTTCCAATTTGAAAAATGAACGCTTGTGTTGCTCTTTCAAGTTGCCAACCAGCACCCAATGATGCAGAAGGATAAAATAAAATGGATAAAATAGCAAAACGTTATTTATCAGATTACAATCAAACACATGCTGGATTATCACGGTACAGGGGCGATGCAGTATTCTTTTGCTTCCATAAGCACAGTTCGTGGTCTTCTGACACTGAGCTCGATGATTAGGGTGCCTAATGCGATGGACTGAAGTGGTCTAGAAAATCCAATGCATGCAGGGAACTCTTTTTGGAATATGCACTACTAAAAAGACAATCACTGAAAAAGAAGATTAGATTCGATTTTATAAACTTTCTTACCAATACATAAGTCTGCTTGTTGTTTCCTCATTTTCATAGATCCATCAACGATTTAGGCAAATAGATGCACGTGTGTAGATCATGCATACTGAAAAACGGAATAATCAGAGAAAAATCGTGCGATTGCGTAAAAGGAGAAAATGAAAAAAGGACGGACTACATGCCGACTCATGCGATGGCTGCGTGCTATGAGTCACGTAGAAATTCGAGAAGGAGTGAACACTGAACACGCTTCCCAATACACTTTGCTATTACAGAATTGCTCATTGACTTGATAATCAAGACTCATAAGAGGAGCGTGCACAATGTTCGAATTTATTCATTTTCTTCTTCGAGATATTGCTGGGGGAGCGGTACCGGGTATCGTTGATACAATGGAAAGAAGTTTGAGCGATTTTTGTAAATTCGAGTATTAAATTAGACTAAACAAGTGATTTACACAGTCATCATAACGAGCTCAAACATAACACTTATCACTGGAAGTCTAAAAACATTCGAATATATAATTTTTAAATCTATCTATTGAAGGAATCGTTGACAGACAGTGGCCACAAGTCAGGGGATCTCTTTGGACAACACCGTTGCGAGAATAGCCAGAGGAGACAGGAGCAAGATAATTGACATGCTCTATCGAGTCGTCCGTCGTTTCGTTCGCCCATGAGGTCTTCAAGCACACTTGGAAATTGGCAGAGGACTGCCAAACAACTGCCAATCACGATTATTCTCAATGAAGGAAGTACACGACGGCTAGTCAGCGAACAAGTTCTGCAAAAATGAAAGATGCAGTTGAAAAAATAGTTGGCTTACTCCTAGTGCTATTCCGTCTTTCTTACATTCAGTACTTCCAGAACTCTATCAATTAAAGAATCACTGAATTCAGATGCTGCAGTAGGCGTTACAACGCGCGTGTAGAGCGTGCAAACTGGAATAAACCTATAACAAGCAAAAATAATAATTCCATGAAACAACAAAATTTATCGCGGACATGGCAGCGGATTGTAATAAAACAGTGAAGAGACACTGGCACTTTATGTGCTTCATAAGCGTCGGATGAGAGAAGGGACGAGATGATTCAGACAGGTTAGTGTAATGCGGACATCTTCTTTGCGGTTATGATATATTTCGAGACGGCAATAGAAAGTACACCAGTGCAACGCATGAAGATGAGGGATTTACAAAAATTTATCGTCAATGTTTAAAAAAAAATAAATTGGTTCGTTTTCATTATCTCAAACTTTCTCGAGCGAGGGAAAATGAGAAATTAATGTGTGTGATACTGTACGAGCAATTTGTGAACATAAACGAAGCGATTTCCATCGAATGTCTTCGAAGTTAGAGAGGGGAAAGTGAAACTCTTCCGTCGTAATCACCGAAAGTTGCGGTAGCATGTCTTCCTTTGCAGAGTTGGAGTGTTCAAATTTGAGCTCAATAACTAAAATATTATGCCATGCATTTTAGCAAAAATAAAATCAATCACTTACTGACAAGATTGTTCATCTCGTTGACTGAATTTCAGCTGAGAGTTCCAAGTTCTTCAATGCAAGCAAAACATCAGAGTGAAACGATTTAGCATGTGTGTAGGGCATGCAGACTATAAAAGAATTATATTTGCGCAATATAGGCACATGTTTGAGAATGAACACAGCTGGTGTACGAAAACGAATACGAATGCATTGCTAGCAAAAAAGCGCAGGCGGAAATTCGTATGAATCATGATAGAACGTCCGAGAAATGGAGAAAAGGGAAAGCTGATTCATTGTCAGAGCCATCCAATTAATCGCAGCGCTTTTGTATTTTGCTACTTGTTAATATGGACATAATATTTATCGAGTATTACATTCTTGAGTTTATTATTCCAACTCAATAAAGATTCATGAGTATCCAGATCTAATGCTTCGGATAACTTTTGACAAATCTGTCGCTTCATTATACTTTCTTCTTTCATTACATCTCAATTGGAAGTTCATTTGAGTCGAGTTCCATAATTATGACATCTGGAAAAAAACCATGCTTCACGAATGTTAGGTAAAAGCTTACTTGACTAGTAGTTATTTGACGCCTCAATTTCAGGAAGAATTTGCATGTGTGTAGGACATGCAATCTGAATTTAACAAATAATTTTGTTTAAGAGAGCTACTCGGTAAAAATGTAGCAAAGTCACCTTCCCCCGGACACGCTCCTACCGTTTTTGGATTCAGATGCCCATACTCTTGTATTAGAAGGGGCTTGGCCCCGTAATACGCATATCGTGCTTTATTTCCAGATGTCTCGTTTCCAGAAGGGAAAAAGTGATTTTTAAGCTCAAAATGGTCAAAAATCATAATTTCTCATTGGGTAAAGATAGACTCAATTTTTCTTTTGCAACATATTTAGAGTGCCCCAAGGATGTAAAAAAGATATTTTGATCGAATATCACTCGCTTCTAAAATATCGAGTTTGAGCACATATTTCGGTTTTTCGACGATTTTTCGACGAAAAAGTCAGTTTTTCCCCTTGGAGCCAAACCGGACTATGTGCATCATGTAGTCCCTTGGTATTAGTAATTAAAAATTTATTTGAGCGGGCATGTCGCCGTGCCCAAAATTGGCAGCATATGTGAGAGTGTGTCAAACTGCACGCTCTCGGTCGAACTTTTCGCCTTCTAAAATTTAAAATACTGTCTAGACCATCCAATTTGAGTTGATATTATTAGATTTTATATT
>LS486694.1:23855-36653 GCA_900490705.1 Pristionchus arcanus
AAACCGTCGAAAAACCGAAATATGTGCTCAAACTCGATATTTTAGAAGCGAGTGATATTCGATCAAAATATCTTTTTTACATCCTTGGGGCGCTCTAAATATGTTGCAAAAGAAAAATTGAGTCTATCTTTACCCAATGAGAAATTATGATTTTTGACCATTTTGAGCTTAAAAATCACTTTTTCGCTACTGGAAACGAGACATCTGGAAATAAAGCACGATATGAGTATTACGGGGCCAAGCCCCTTCTAATACAAGAGTATGGGCATCTGAATCCAAAATCGGTAGGAGCGTGTCCGGGGGGTACTCCATTATTACCGATCCGGTCTCTTAAATACATAAAAAAGAAGGCAAAAAACGCGAATCAACAGCGATACGAAACGAAATGGCAAATGGACGGATTAAATGGAGTAGAGGGAAACGCGATAATCTGGCATAAACTAATCCCGTGCGTCAGCACAAGCATCGCGTCTCCCAAAACTGTAAAAAAGACATCCTAAAAAGGGTCACGATAGATTGAGGTCGAGATGGTGAGCGGCGTGATGGAAAGGAACAGATAACCTGATAAGATAAGAAAACATGGGACAGCAGGGTATTGTAGTCCGTCTTGCAATGCACCTTTACCTTCCCCTTGGGATAGTGAATGTTGAGTCACGCAGAGAATATGCAATATTGAAGGGAAAATGCAACTGTGCGCGATATTGCGCATCACCGTTCGCTATTTGGAAAAGGCCGAAGCCCATCTTTTTTTTTTGTAAAATGAAGAATTCGTACCTGTATCGGAGATGCTACGCCGCTTCCGCGTCTCCACGATGCCTTCCTCCCTGAAATTACCTCTGTTCAATCAAGTGATTAACGCAATTACTCGCATCACAACGCCTCGGGGCGTTTTACCCCACTTGAACATCATTTTATCAATTATTGCGTTTTTCCCCAATTTTTCCTAGTCGGGCTCATTAATATTTTCCCTCCAAATCATCTTGAAGTTCATTGAACCACTCACTTATCCTTCATCGCTATTGCAGCAGTCCTCAACAATGGATGCAGACAGGGAATCAGCCAGTGCGTCTTCAGACGACCGTCCGAGAACGTGGCCTAAAATTGATGAATCGACTTCACCATCGCAATTCCTTCACGATGTTCGGAGAACGTTTAGAAGTTCTATTTTATTTTTTTGGAATGCGAAGAATATTTTGTGGTCAGGACCGTTTAGACCATTTCGTGAAACATACATCCAAGTCAACCGCAACACGTTAAAACCATGACCAATGGTGAGTGTATTAGTTTTTTTTGCAAATTCAAAGCAACTATAAATCGATTTGTTCAAAGTCTGTAATTTTAAATCACTCTGTGAAACATACATCCAAGTCATCGGCCGCTTGCAACAATCGGTCCGCAGTGACGCCGCTCACGCGCATTTGATCCTGTAAATAAAGAATTGGAAACCCATATTTCAATAATTTAGGATTGTTACGTTCCGCCAGTTAAAGTTAATTTGCATAGAGTCTAGTGTTGCATACTTGCACCACGTCCTTTCTTCAATACATTCAAACAAACACTCCAACACAGGAATGGTTTACGGCACAATTATCGTTCCCCTTGGATAATCCAAAGTCTATAACTCACCCCCAATCTCTTGCTCCAATTATTCAACACGACACACGCCCTCGCCGAGTCCCTTGCCATCGTCATTCCATCTTTGAGCACGGGCCAGAGCGCCTCGAGATGGGAGGAGATACCCTGTGAAAATATTTTTACATTTTTATACTGGTAGATATAATAACACAAAAAGGAATTTCAGCACAGGGCCTCGAGACGGGAGGAGATTCTCTGTGTAAAAGTTAACCATTATTTTCGAAAATCACCAACCGCAATGCCCTCCGGGATCGTATCGCTCCGGAAGAGTTCCCGCACGGTATCCGCCGCCCGATCGTATCCCTTCTCAGTGAGGTAGGCTTCACAACCGGCCTCGATCTCCTGGAGATGATATTTGATTTCCGATCTCTGATCTTTGAACTCACCAGCATCTTGATCGAGAAAGGATCGTCCATTTCCTTGACGAAAGCGCTGAACAAGTCGGAGTAGTCGGTGGCGGATTTGGAGATGACTCTGAAATTATATATTGAAGAATAATTGTATTGGGATAAACTTTCGAACGCAAATGTGCTATTTTTCCTAGCATTGATTGAGCATTTTTTTAGAACCGGTGTCCGAATGGCATTGATTTTTAAGTTACCTACGAGACTTTATGAATACTGTGAAACCTGTTTGACAGTACTCAATCTACAACAAAATTAAGAGAAGGCGATGTAAAAATGAGTAAAAATTTAAAATGTCTTGCCTGTCCCCGAATCGCTTCAGCTCCGACGCGAGCGCGACAGCGAACGCTTTGTAAATCTGATGCTCGAACTCGGGAGTGGGCAGGGGTCGCTGAAAGAATAAACACATAAATAATTTGGGCCGAATTATTTTTCAGGTGCTGAAAACGGAACACAAAAATATTTTATCGGCCCATTGAACGGGATACGCAGGGGGCGCTGAAAGAATAATTGCATCCCCGATTTGGGCCAAATGATGTTGAGAGTGATGACATTTGTCGCACAAAATTGTGTTTTCGGCACATTGGATGGGATCAGTTACGCTTCACGCGCAGCTCAACTGGTGAAAATCTCTATCCTATTTGATTTCAGTTCGCTCTTGAATATAATAATTACCATCGATCCAACGATCCCGTTCACCGCGGGCAGTCCGACGTGATTGCCGTTGTTGAGCATGAGCAGGTCTGTAAATCTCTTTTGACCTCTTTTTTTACCTCAAGGACCTCATTTAGACAGCCCCCTCAGATCAGTGATGAGGTTGGTTGTGCCTTGTCTAACTAGCAGTAACTAGCAGTACCTTCGAATAAGAAATAAATGAACCTCGCAATCGCTCGTTCTCCCTCCTCGCCTGTCGCAGAGCCGAGTCCTCGATGGTGTTGTTGTTGAGCGGGATAACTAAAGATGTCGGTCAGCAAGATTATGAAAGCCGTAAATTAGGAATAAAACCTTGCGGGATTGCAGAAGAAATGGATCACAAGGATTCTCAGCTATTCGACTTTTTGAAAGCCGTAAATTAGGCATCGAACCTTGCTGACGAGCAGTAGCAGCTCGCATCATGCGCATTTCCTCATCTCGACGAGCGACCTGAAATTAAAGAAGAAGTTGCGGAAGCCCTTGAAAATGTTCAATGTAGAGACGGTAAATACTGATAGTTTTTCCTCTGACGCTAGAGAAGTAGTTGGAAAATACATGAAAAGTGAAATTACCTCTCCCTGCAGCTTCACTACTCGCTGCAGCAATTCGTTGCCCACGCTGCGCTGTCGAGAAGAGGCCGAGTGCACTGAAGAGAGTCCGGTGCACGAAACCCATGAGATATTTGCTCGACAACTTTCCCAGGTTAATTCAAACACGAGCTTTTGAAATTATGAGAAACTGAGCGAAAAATGCTGAAATTGCAGTTCGAAAGATCAAAGATCAACCTACGTCTGGAGAAGGGCGCCGACTGTGGTGTCGGAGGGAGTCCAACCGTGGACGAGGAAGAGGAGTGCTGATCCAGGGCTGCAATTTGACATTTTACATGTTTATCCAGGAATGAGGCGATGATGATCTGTCTCACTCATTTCGATCTTTATGGAAGATATTGGGATCTTCAGGAGATCTTTATGGAAGATATTGGGATCTTCAGACATGTCAGTAAAGCAGAGTCAATGGGTGAGCTGCAACGTTGTCTATGCTATCTCTAATGCATTTTATCTAGAGCCTGCTCAGCTTAGCAAGTGAACACAGAACAGTGATGCAGACATGTTTTGTTTGTTCTACTCGAACCGCAATGATAGCAAATTTCAGTGTTTATTTGAGCATTTGTATGTTGTGTGAAACATAACTCTTACAAATTAAAGTTGGTATTTGGCGGACATTAGAGATCAAAGATCAACTCACACCCCCGCTTCTTCGCCTGGTCAGCGGACTCGCTTCTCTTCTTCCTCATTGCTTTAGCCGAGATGGCACGACGATTGGGAGATGGGATGATTCTTTTCTGAAGGGGGGGGGGAATTAGTGAATTGACTGGAATAGGGTTTCTTTATTTTTGGAAACCTGAAATGCGCAGGAAATTCACTGCTCAGGTACTACCTACTCACAATTATATTATTGGCAACCAAAATCAAGTGGAAATCGAAACTCTCAAACATTTAGCCAACTATAGTGCGTTGTGAAGCATAAGCGAATCGTGCTCGGATCATTTTGAAATTCGGTCTCATTGATCGGATCGAGGGTTTACATGCTCTTTTTAGTCCGTCTGGCTTTGCGCAATGAAAGAGGTGCATTTCACTTTGAAATTACTTACCCCAAGCACGGGCAGTTCCGTGAGCGAGAGATCGCCCCTCTTGCCGGTGCTGCCCTCGATACCGTTGAAGCCACCGTTCATCTGCAAAGATCAAAGATCAGACTACAAACTATAGAGATCAAAAATCATCTATACATAGCGGTCGGACGAAAATCAAAATGTTTGAGATCAAAGATCAAACGCTCACATAGCTCCCGTGCGGCACGAGTGAGTCGTGCTGGAAGACGAGTGGCTGAGCATCACCAAAGCGCACGAGGTCCCCGTCCGCTAGTTCGGTCTGATATTCTTTTTCATGATTTTTAATTATAGATTTATATTCATCGCTAAGAGGTCTCACGAATGAGTACTCTTCACACTATTGAATTCAGGTAGGCTTCACAGTGTGCACAAAATCTGGCTGTGCTAATGCGAAGATCGGGAGTGGCTTTGATTAACGTATGAACAAATAAAAATCGCCGGCCCCTATGGTGTGTCTATCGGGCTCATGATCGAATGAGTAATAGTAATAAGTAATTTCAAAAATAACCAATCCAAAAGGTAATTCCCTCACTTTGAAAATTCCATCTCTTCACCAATGCAATTAGTGACACGATTTTCAACGGTTTCAATTCCTTCTCGGTTAGCTAACGATAAATCAAATCACCTGCCCAACCACGGCATGTCCATTCACCGTAGTGCTCATGATCGAGTGGTCTCGAAGCCAGTAGGAGCTGAAATTGTAGTCCTTTTTGGACATTTGACATTTATACTGGTATTAGGTATTGAGGAAAAGAGGAGGAGGGGAGGATTTTGAGGCCCTGCATGAGGAAACACGAGACTGTTATGTAGTACTTCCTACTTATGACACTTTTCTTTCTAGTAAGAGCTCATCATACTTGATACATTCTAGTTTGTTCATGACTCAACATTAGCCATTCGAATAATATGAACTTATAACGCACCGAGTGAGGGGATGATACTCGATAGTCGCGTGTAGAGGAGTGACTCCTGGCACCTGAAAGAACGGACAATAACTCCCTCGATGCTAGACTTTAGTCTCGTACTCATGATCGAGTGGTCTCGAAGCCAGTAGGAGCTGAAATTACAGTGCTTTTTAGACATTCATCCTGGTATTAGGTATTGGGCCTGCAGGAGGAAACCCGAGACTTTGTTATGTAGATAGTACTTCCTACTTATGACACTTTTCTTTCTAGTAAGAGCTCATCATACTTGATACATTCTAGTTTGTTCATGACTCAATATTAGCCATTCGAATAACATGAACTTATAACGCACCGAGTGAGGGGATGATACTCGATAGTCGCGTGTAGAGGAGTGACTCCTGGCACCTGAAAGAACGGACAATAACTCCCTCGATGCTAGACTTTAGTCGGGCAAAGATCGAGTATGTACTTTCAAATAACAATTTTCGTATCGCCTTCAGACGGCTTCCATATCAAGACTCTAAAGCGGGATACTACAACTCCCACACAAACCACACTTCAAAAATAGCGTGAGATTTGTCTGCAGGCTCACTATTCGCTTGCTGTTATTGGCTTCTATTTCAGGATGAGGAACGAATATTGCAAGAAAGTTATGGGAACGAGCTGTTATTTTTGCAGTTATTGCAAGTCTTGCCTACTTTCCAGTGAGAATCATGACGGGTAAAGGTAAAACAGGGATTGTGATTTCGAGTGATTTCTAGAGTCGCTTCCTAGGGAGCGAAGTGTGATACGAAAATGGCTCACATTTAGTTTGATATCGCAACTGCTCGCACTTCCCACCGTCGTCTTCCTCTGAATTGCGACGCCATCTAACCCGCGGGAGGAGTAGCGACGAAGCATCTGTATAGATAAAGGCTGTAAAGATAGAAATAAAAATGAACGCGCTGCACTATGAAAGACGTTCGGGAAATTAAGAAATGCAGTAAAGAGAAAGCATTCTCACAGAAGTGCTGCAAAGAAAACGAAAGCGCGATCAATATTGAGATAACGACGGCTTGGAGAACGGAATGAGAAATTTAGAGAGCTTTCATGTCTGGACCGGAAGACAGACATGAAAAACATCTAAATATGGGGGAATGCAGGGAGTTTTCGTGAGAAAACTAGTGGATATCTGAGGCGAAAGGGACGCAAGATTTCGTTAAGAGTACTGAGGAAAAGTAGGATAAGTACATGTTACTACCAATTTGCAGGCTCCCTCGCGTCAATTTTACTTGAAGCAGGTGATAATCTCCAATTCCTAGACACATTTCTGGCCAACTAAGACGTAAGAAAGCTTAGTGATAAGGTTAACCAGCGGATTATCCACACGATATCATCTTGCAAACTGGAAGCCCCAAAACAACCGCTCGGAATCGCATCCTGTGAATTGCGAAGGACTATTCTAGTCTCGAAGATTGCAACAAAAATAGAGAAATGCATCCCAAATCGGCTCTGTTTCCACGAGAATGCAAGGGAAATCTATAATCGGCAGGGCCAGGAAAGGGAAGGAAGGAAGGAAAGGTAGCCTTTCCACCCGAGGGGTTCGTGCCATCCAATTTCCCATTACGACATCGACGCGTTTGCAATTTACACTTACCCTCTCCCCTCCTTCCTTCTCCTCCTCTCACCAGTATTATTATCTCTCTCGGCGAAGGGGAGTCATGGTAACGGGGTTCGTGCAGAGCAGCAAGGGAATGGTTGAATTTGCGGGTTGCCCTTTCCCCAGGGATTAGTGCAAAGACAATAGCGGTACAGTCGTGACACATATTACAGATTAGTATAGAGATAGGCGAACTTCTTATAAGGAAGAGGCAGTGTGAAGCCATACTAAATGCGACAGGGGATCCAAAGATAGATTAGTATGTACATGGGAATCCGGACAGACAGAGAGACTCTTCTCTGCAAAGGAAGTCCGTCAGCCGTTGTCTTAGCACCGGGATCCTTTTCCTCTCTCTTCCTTCCTCCTCTTCTAGGGCTTGACACGACTCTCTTCATAATTCTTACTCTCTATTCGCTCTTGCCCGGTGAGAGTGTATGCTCCCTAACCACGTCAAGCGACGGTTCTTTCCCTCATTTATCTTTTCCTCTCTGTGACATTCACCTGCCGGTGCTACTTAGTACAAAGTAGGGATGGGATGGCAAGAAATGGCCTGAAAAGTGAAATTAGTAGGGCAAAGTGCGCATTTCCTCAAGGAAATTTGCCAAATTGACAGGTAGAAGGCGCGTGTTGAGCACTAGGAAATGGAGAGAAAAGCAAGGTCTTTCCGGTGTAGGAGTCTATAACGAATGCTAGTACGTGAGAAAGGAGAGGGAAAGGTTACGGGCGAAATGTCATGAGCGATCTACACAACTCTCAAGAAAAATCGAGCTCAAGAATTTCTCGGAATTGCCCGATAAGGGTGAATGGACAGGCAAATGCAGTCGTTTTTCCATTGCAATTTGCTCTTGACGACTTCCTTTTCCTCTTTTCCTCCTCCTCTTCTTTGCCATAACAACACAACTACAAGGAACGGGCCGAGTAGTTGCTGAGTGGTCTCTCCATTCCATACGGTCTCTCGCCGGACAGAGAAGATGATTGAGCATTAGGAATTGAGATAGCTTTAACCCCTTGTTTGCGACTCTCTCAATATTTCATGCTCTCTGATCGGTCAGACAGATAGAGAGAGGTATGAAAATGAGAGACCTCTGCTTCTTTTTGCGGCTCTCTTCATTCCTCCTACTGTCTCGGCGATTAGAGTAGATGACAGAGTATTAGGGATTGAGAGAGCTTTACTACTTTTATGTGACTCTCTCAAAATATCATACTATTTCGCTGGTCAGAGAAAGAGAGAGTGTATGAAAATGAGAGAGCGCCGAAGAACGGGCGCAGCTCCATCTGATTTATAATAGTCGCGCGGTCAGGCGTGAACGAAAAACGAGAAATGCCTGGAGGTGCAACGTCATTTGAGTGGCAATAAACAAGTCAGCAGGCCGGGTTGGGCATGTGCTTGATGTTGTATCGTATTTTGAGTCGGAGAACCCAAATGCTCAGATCTTAGGGAATGACGTTGTATATCATAATTCAAATATGTTTCACAGATGTAATATGATAGTGTCGATGCACTGTGACCAATCCCGCTGGAACAGCATTCACAGAAAAAGTTAGAAAATATTATTCTTTGATAAGAAACAATAGAGACATTGAATTTTCTTTTCTCCGCTCCGTGAGCCTGTGTCATCTCTATTCTCATTTCCCTTGTCATCCCATTTCTCTTTCGCATGATTCATTCGCGAATTCATTCCCTTTTTTCCTTCCAGTTTGTATCGCGATGTATTTAGTCGTTCTGTGTTTCACAAATTAAGTACAATTTCCAGTTGCATTTTTCTGATGAATCCATTATAGTTTGCATGCCCTACTCGTATGCGAAATAATGTCTACTTTGCTAAAAAAAAGAAGGTATGCTTCCCCTTTTCCATGCGTCACTTTTCAGAAAACTTTTTCATGGAAATTTTACAGAATGAAGATGAATGCATCTCGGCAATGCTAAGTAAGTAATCAGTCAGATTTTGACAATGAATACTATACTTGCAGAGACCAAAATTCGACAAGTCCAAGTTTCCAAACGAAGTGCGGTTCCAAGCCAATGAATTGTTTAATTTTCAAACTCGTGAATACATTAATGCGATTCACTCGATATCGATAAACTCATAATCAACTTGAATTATGTTTTGATCTGTGGATAAAAGTGATCATTATTGCATGGGCGCTACTTAAAACTTTTTGTTTCTCCGCATAAATCGGAATAAAGTAGCGTTCGAAATCCGTCTCTAAATCAAAAATGGCGAGAGAATGTGCGAAAGAAAGAGACGACGACTCATGTTTCATATTTGATGTCAATTATCGATCTTTCGGATCATTTATCAGACAAGTGAACAGGCAGATTGACCAACAGAGAAGGAGATGAGAAAGAGAGATAACGGTATTGAAGTATCGGTCGATGTACCATCTTCTGAGTCATCCTATCCCCCTGTTACACGCTCTCCCGTTCTTCTCTCTCGCATACCCACTCGTGAAAAACAAGTGGGTTCGTAATCAATTACCTCCGTTTCTACATGTTCATTTCTCACAGTCTCTTGATATTTCTATTAATATCTTTTTCAAATGTTGATTTGCAGATTGCATGTCCTACGCACATGTACCGATTAGTTGCCTACGTCTCGCTATCTGCTTCCCAAAGCCACAACATACTGGATCGATCAATTTTGAAGGTACAAACACACCGTAATGGGGCCATTGGTAGCAGTGCAATCATTACAGAGTCCACTGCTGGAATCGTATCAGGAACTAGTCGATAATTCGAGGATGGAGTAATAATGCTGGATCTTGACCACATCCTCATTTGACCGTCGTCCACAATCCCTTTTCGTAAAATAGCCCTGGCCATTTGAAGAAAATCGCATCTGTAGTTGTGATTGGAGGAATTGTGTTAGCCGTACTAGCATTTAATTTCGCAGCTTCAATTGGAGTAGCGATCTACGCATCCAGAGAAACCCAATGATCCGTACTGGTCCGAATAATTGTGAGAGTCAGAAGACAGTTATTGAATTTATTTTTTGTAAATATTGAATAAATATTATTTATCCGGTCCAGAAAGTTGATAAATAATACAAAAAAGGTGAATAGAACAACATCAAAATAATTGATTCGTCAATTCCGTTTCTGTTTTTGTTAATATTTTATTTTAGTAGTCTGTGAGTCAACTCACCATTTTCCGCCCTTCCGGTTCGCTCTGCCGGATGAATCACAACCGACCTTTCCTTTCGTTCCCTTCATTCGATTGTAATGGCGCATTTTACAAGTACATCCATTTTTGTGTTTCTATGCATAATGTAATAAGATACATTTGTTGCAGATTGCATGTCTTACACACATGCGCAGCTGCACATCAGTACATTTATTTCAATAAAGCAACTCAATTTCCGAAACAATCGCTGAGTGAGGTTTGCCAGCAAAGAGTGTGTAGCCTAGGATCGATTGTTTCAGAGACTCCGTTTGGAGGCACTAAAAGGCCCAGTGCACGCTGCGATTCCCATGACAAATGTTACAAGATCAATCGATTTTAGGTTCCATTGTGGAAAGAATTCAGATTCGCACAAAGAATTCAGATTCTACAATTACCTGATTTTTTGTTGTTATTTTTCTCGTGTTTATCATGGAAATCACACGACATAAATATGTGTTGCATATCATGTGCCTTTTACCGCATGAACGAGATGAGATAGACGAAGTGATAATACATAATTTTCTTCTTAGAGGCTAAGAACCTATTTATCTCTTTGCTATGAGTCATTTCTCGGTCAACTGTTACACTGTGTCCTACACCTTTCTTCCATCATCCTTTCTTCATTCATATTTCTGCTAACCTTGATTCGTACAGTCGCATTCAGAGCTCACATAATTTTCTTTATTCAATTTCACAAGAACCGGTACGTGAGCTCTACGTTATTCACTTTTAGTCTGCATGCTCTACACGCATGCGTATTATTTGTCTATCAAAGGAGAAATAATGGCGTCAATGAATGAAATATTCACCAATACCATGTAAGTATTACCGAATTTCTTAAGTATTTCTTAAGTAATTATCGCTAAACCGAAATGTTATCAAGACAGATTGAAGATATCGGAAGTGAACTGAACAAGAACCAGTACTTGAGCTCTACGTTCACTTCCTATGCTGAGGATTCGGCTAGAAGAATATATTTTCTGATCCGCGCGCAAGATGGAGAAGTTCCATTGTTCTGCTTATCTTCATCGTGAAGGTTCTTACGTCGGTACGAGTTAGCTCTTTGGATATAAAATAACTGGTTTCATTGAGAATTCAAGTCGAGTGGCCTCACTAGATACTCCCATGGCACGGATCATCAATACTCAAAAAGCCACGAATCGGTGAAAGAATATATCACGGAATCTGTGCTGACCAAATAACTGATATTGTCGAGCTTGTTTGCGATAAAGATATTGATGGAAAGAAGTTTTGCGAGTCTTCCCTTTCCCCGCTGTTGCTCTCTCTCACTTTCGCGCACACCATTAAAACCATTTTCATCAAAAGTATTTATCCCTGCCGCATGATTTTTGGCACCATTAAGGAGATCTGAATCATCATTCCTTTCCTTCTCACTTCTATCCGTCTTCTCTTGCGGATGATTCATTCCCGGATTGTTCGCCGCCTCTCCTTGCCATTGATAAATTTTCCTCCGTGTCTTGGTGCACTCTCTGAGTCATATCGCTGCACACTTTCTAATCGTTCTTCTCTCATGGGAGATAAGAAGTGGAGATAAAGATACTTTTGGTGCAATATCAGATTCATCCATTTCGCTTGTTACACTTTCCTCCATTCTTCCGTCTCATATATTCCTTCAAGATTGCAGCTTCAATTATTTCCTTCAATTATTCAATTATTTTTTTGCACACTTTCTTAAATGTCGCTCTTTTCAAATACTTTTTCAGTTTGTATGCCCTACACACATGCACCCGACTACGTATAACTCATGCAACATCTAATTACTCCAGTTCAATCCATTTTGAAGGTAACCAAAACAGTCGTGAACTAGTGGAATCATTACAGAGTTCTACCATGACAGTGAGGGAATCCTCTCATGATTCTTCGACCAAATCAAAGCTCACATTCCTTAATATGTTTCCCATGCTCATCTCTAGTTGATCTTACATCAAAGCGCTTTCCTTGAGTCAAGCGATCAGAACCCTGACGTCCATAATCCCTTTCCTACCAACATTACTGATCATTTCAAACCATTGAACTACAACGCAATGTGACCCGATATCTCTTCGAGCAGTTGACTGCTGCTCAGAGATTGGAAGTGTGCATGGTGGGGATCGAGATAATTGCCGAAATGTCGCTTGTTATTGTTTATTTGTATATATGATATGATTATTTGTGTATCTTGTTGTATTTTGTAAATTTTGAAGTAATAAATAATATTTTAATGAATGGAAATTCAATGCGAAGAACATAGAAAACAATTTATCGATTGCGCCATGATTTATTGTGTGAATCATTCACTATTCCGCGTCGCAAAACTCTGATGAGTCACAATCGTCGCTTCTTCTTTCCTCTAAATTCCGATGTCTCCATGATGTACAGTCCGCTCTTTGTCATGCTATTTCTTTTTTTATTTGTCAGCAATATTTTTGTTGCAGATTGCATGTCCTACCCACATGCAGTTACTCATTGAACCGGAGCAACCAATTAATCTACACTACAAAACCGCAAACCGAGGTTAGCAGTAGGGATGGCAAATGATGAATAAACTCTCCTCATTCTAGATAGCAGTATCAAAATGCTAAACTTAGTACCGATCCCATAAGTCAGTATTCAGGAGCATCAGACGTTATGCGATCATACAACACTTCGAGGTCGAAATCATAAAAGGATATTAAAAAAGACTACGGATT
>LS486697.1:7087-31633 GCA_900490705.1 Pristionchus arcanus
TGCAAATTATTGTCATATACATTTCCCATGGCATCTCCGAAAATCATTTCAATAGATTCTCTGGCTCAAAAGTTATGACACTTTCAAAAAGTGTCCCATGACTTTTGTCGTCGACTGTAATAGGCCACCTAATATCTCACCAAAGTTGCCACGAATTAGTACACAGTTGAGTCAGCTATTAGGTGGCCTATTAGGTGACCAATGTTTGAGTGCCCGATGAAACCCAGCACCATTGCAGGTGCCCGGAATCGGTTCCGTGCAACGTTACTTCTACGTCGCCCTCGAATCCATCGTCAAACCCCTCGCGCTCAAGCTGAACAAGCTCAGGGAGGTCTGTCTGCCTCAGTTCTCTTCTGTTTTCAGTTACTGCTACCATAACTGTGAGTTCACAGGCCTCTTTGCAAAAAATCAATTTTTTTGGCTTCCCTGGAGATGTCCTATCTCCTGGTCAACAGCCATTTTCGAAAAGCTCACGGACACTTCGCGACCTTCCCATGTCAGAATGTTGACTCTAGAGCAGAAAGCTTTTACGAAGGAAACACCACTTCGGAAGGGTAAGCGAGATCAAAGATCAACTTCCTTTTTCCAGCTCCACCCCACCAAGTCGGTGCTTTTCACCGGTCACTCTCTGGGCGGTGCTCTCGCCTCCCTTGCAGCAGTCCAGTACGCCAACTGCAGTGCCATCGAGAGTGAGGTTTCATGAGGATGGGTAGTTATCGGAGATGGAACGGGGGGGGGGTGGATTAGCACACTTGAAATCACCCTGTGACAGTGCGGTTTCGAGTGTTCTACTAACTCCTAAAAATTTCCCAAATTTTAGGAAAAAAGGGGAAATGAGATCAGCGATAAGGCCTCTTGGATACACCTAATGCAATTCAATGTCATATTGCTCTAATTACTATCTACACTCCGAGAGGTAGAATAAGAAATAACAGTGCTCATTGCAGCCTCCAAGCTGTACCTCGTAACCTTCGGTCAGCCTCGCGTTGGCAACTACGAATACGCCCAATCCGTCGACCGACTCGTCCCCAACACATGGAGAATCGTCCATAAATTTGATCTGGTTAGTTTTTTTTTCCGATACTAGAAGCTCACATCAAAGCACCTTCAAGCAATTGTGCTCACGCCTACAGTTACGAAAAAATCAAAGAAAACAAATTTCTCCAATAAAGCGGTAGATGTTACCGTAACTTTCCCTCACAGGTAGCTCACGTGCCCTACTGCGTCGGCTTGCGCACCTGCCAGGACTTCCTTAATCACTCGCCCTACCATCACGGCACCGAGGTACGGTAATGCGCTATCGCGAATTGACTGGATAGATGCCAAAATAGCGAATACATGTTGCCCAAAGCAAGTGAATACAGGGTTACTTGCGACAGTTGCGTTTCATGGGCATTGCATCAGCGCGCATGCCCACACCATGCCAATGAAGCGATGAAATGTTATTTTCCCAGTCATAACTCCTACTTAGGTCTGGTATCCCACCTCCATGAACTCTACCGACCTCTACCGAGTGTGCGACGGAAAGCCCCTGGACGAGGACGCAACGTGCAGGTGAGCGGCGACCTTTACCAAATCGCACCACCCCGTACACCACCATTGCAGCAACGCCCACTACTTCTACAGCATCGACGACCATCTGCACTACTTTGAGCTGCACGTGTCGGACTACGGCATCGCCGGGTGCCCGGCTGCGCCCCGTAGTGGGGCTACCGTATCCCGGAGGCTGCAATGGCGAAATGGGCCGAGGATTACATCGAATACGTGTGGGACTGGTGGCATCGAAGGAATACGACTGATATCAGTGGAGAGAGCGAACTGTTTAGGCCCAGTTGGTAATCCGCCTCCTTCTTCATTGCTTCCCCTCCCGCCCCCTAAGGTCCCGTTTTCCCTGTATTTTCACTTGCTATCTTGTTCCGTCCGACTTGATAGGACATGTAAAATGGAGTGAGTCGGACCATTCGCTTTCCTTGCATACTTCCCACTAGAGTTCGAAATACGGGTAATCGTTTCTTCACTCGTCACACTCTCTCGCGCCTCTCTGACCGGTGAGAGAGTGTGGAAAATGAAGAGACAATTACCCGTATTTTGAACTCTACTTCCCGCCCCTCTTCAAACTGGTATTCTCGTTGTGGATACCGGTACAGCTGATAAATATGATGCAGATAAACGATTGAAACCAATGAGTGCGCACAAATTAATAGTACTAGAATTCTAGAACCCACACTTCACACTTCTCCTTCTTGAGATTTATACGCCAATAAAAAGAATTATTTCGAATATGTCATGCACAACCATGCCCGTTGTCGTTCCACTCCCGTTACATTAGATCACCACAGCACGAGCCTCGCTATCCCTAACAAGACACCCCATCTCCAGCCTACCCCTCTCTGATTGTGACGTACCTGCATCTTGCTCCTCTCCAGCGGTAGCAGCAGGTAGTTCTTCGCCTCGTCTACTAGGTCCCGGCAACCCTGAAATATTATTAGTTAATTAATTATGCAGCTGCGAGCTCAGTCTGAAGCCGTGAACAGCGTGGGAGCAAGTGATCATGTACATTCTGAGTCATTTGATCAATATTCGGAAAGCCATCTTCCAGGTATTGATAACATAATCGCGTGCAAGCGTACTCTATCCCTATCTCAACCCCAGCACTACCCCCCCCCCTCCAACCAACCGCATCCTGCTTGACGAGTGGGTCCTCGGACACGGTCGATACGATGAACTTGGCAGAGCAGAAAGGCAGACGGATGTGCGAGAGCACCTAAACGGTATAATATATTATTCAAGTTAACACTCTTCGATAACTCTGATCGCACTCTTTCATCCACATGCTCTCTCACTGGTCAGACAGTGCTAGAGAGTGGGTGAAATGGGGAGAGTGATCTCATACCTGGTAGAGATATCCCTTCCTCCGCTGAACGTCGTGCTTCACCCATAGCATCGCCGCCGTGAATACCTGTAATTCGGCCATGCGCATCATAATTGTTTCCTGACTTTGTTTCCTGACCAATTTAGCTCCTTCCAAAAAGAGTAACAAAGGATTTTGAAGAGCCTTTGGAATTCAAAAAACTTTATAAAATCAAAATGCCAAGAACCCGACTAATTGGTTAGTATTCCCATCATAGCCAAGAGATTCTCACTTGTTCCTCATTCTTCACATTCAGCTCCTCGCTTCCGATGATCTCCAGTAGCTGGGGAAGGGCCAGTTGAGCGAACTCCTCTGATACGATCACTTCCTGATATTTTACGGAATTATTACTTTTTTAAATTTAATTTAATAATTTCCGCTCGAAATCCAGACAGATTGAAATCATTCAAAAGTTTCAGTACGCGTACTTCCAGATCAACATGAATCTACCAGGGAAATATCTTTTCTTCTAAGGATTTCATTATTTCAATTTGTAAGGACAATTATTCCCACTTTCTTGTCAACTAGAAGCATTTTTGAAACTCATACGCGCCTTGACCTTCGTCTTTCACTGGTTTAATTTTTTACAGCAACAAATCGTATTGTACTTATTTTCAGATTCAAGTTACAAACTCCCACCTGGAACTTGTCCAGCGCGTACTTATCCGCGCTCCGGACCAGCTCGCGGCACGCGTGAGTGTCCGCGAAGGCGCGGATGCCCAGACAGTTCGTAGGGTCCATCTGACGAGTGAGAAAGCCGCAGCACGCGTCCTGCAATTGGGAAGGTAGTTGATCTTTGATCATTGACCTTTATAAATTATCCAATCGGAAAATAGAAATTATCCAATCGGAAATAAGGTGCTAATCTAAATACAATTTTTCTAAGCGCACTTTAGAGATACGTCTAGTACCCAGTCATCAGCCTCGTACTCCACTCCACCATACCTGCACTTCGGTCATCTGCAGCAGACAGGCTGCAGGCAGCAGCTGCTGCACGGTCGTGCCCGTGATCGTCAGCTCACCAGTGTATGCAAAGTGAATGAGCGAGGAGAAAGTGGGGTGGTCCATTCCCGTCAGGTCGATCTGGCCTGAAAAGAAACATCAATAAAAAAACGTTTGCAAATTCTGAATATTTACTTCTCAGTTATTGGCAATGAGGATTTTTCTGGACGATAAGGGCTTTCTGGTACGAAAGAAATAATGGTAATCTTCAAAAAAAATTTGCATAGCTTTATAATAATCAATCTGGGTTCAAGTTTCGTGTCTTCGACTCGCTAACATAGACTTACATAGATAACTGCAACATTTATTGAAACAAGCATTCAAAAATGAATCGAGATGATAAAATATATTTTCAGATTTCTTTTACTTGTCAATCACAAGTTAAACTCACCCTTCGTCGACTCGGCCAGATTGCAGCTGAACATTGCCCGGAAGTACTCCGAACAGGCGGCCATGACCACGCGATGCACCGGAATGGGATGACCCGAGTTGGTCAGAACCACATCTGGAAGGAGACCAGAGATCAAAGATCAAATGACATTTCAACTATTCCTTCTTCATTGAAAAGTTTTCATGTCCTACTTGTACAGAACAAAAAAAATTTTACATGAGGAAGACTATTTGAGATTACTCCAATAAGATAGATAGTAGATTCTGATATTTCCAAAAAAATAATAAGACCTACCGCACAATATGCCGCTGTTCCTCAGCTGGTTTAGCGACTGCAGCATCTCAGAGCCGGCCCGAGTGCTCTGCAATGGACATATTGACCATTTTACAGCGATTTATCAATAACTGCCTACTCATATCTACTTTTTTCAATAAAACTAAGAATCTAAGCACAAAGACTCAAATTGAGAGGTATCTAGGGAGAAAGTGTCATCGTTCATCATAATAGTGTAATCAACAATCTAGCTAACTACTCATCGTGGCAGTGATCAGTACCATGTGAAACCTAGATCGGAGTGATTCTGTTTTACTATGGTTGTCACAACGAGACACTTGACTGACCTTGTAGTAGAAGGGGAGGGTGCCGCTGAGCGTGGCATCTGCTGCAATTGCGGGTGTACTACACTGATTGGCTGCCGACGACGATGATGTCGATGGCTCGTCCATCTGAAAATAGCCAAATTATCAGTAAAAAGTTGAAGATCAAAGGGATTCGCCGACAAACAGACAGAACCTCTCTATGCCATTACAAGTAGGGATGGCGAATGAAGAAAACAATTGCACTATTCATTGTCTCTCATAATGGCTGGCTGTGCGGTGCCATTCTTCATGAATAACTTGTTCAAATTTAGCTGTTTTCAACTTTTTTGTAAAAAAAAGGCTCTTCATTTCTCATTTTTTCTTTTCACTCGCCATCCCTAATTACAAGTCAACAACTAGGCATATTCACCAATAAAGATCAAGAATCAGCGCCGAAACACCCGAAAACCTACGTAAAACGGCTCGGCAACCAACCAGCGACGCATTCCATCAAGCGCAATGAATGCGATCATAGAGCGGGCGATTAATTGGATGCCCAGCGAGGGAAAGTTATCAAATTAGGGAGAGAAAAAGAGCTAATGAGAGAATGGGCAACCCGTTTTGCAGAACTAGACCCGGCACTACTTTAGAAGACCAAAATGGTAATAATAAAGGTTGTCATTTTCCCTACTTCTTCTCCTATTGAGCGGTTTCTAGTATACTAAGTGCAACATGCTACGGCTAAGCAGCGTTAAAGTCATCCTTTCCATGATTAGGTTACGGATCAACTATTTTAGATTAGGCGACACAGATCTATTCTGGTCTTCTAAAGTAGTGCCCTAGACCCCTTCAAAGGATGGTTACACGTCATGGCTGTCTGGGGCGACGCGCAACAATAAAAACTAGAGGTAAAGATGTATCCACGTCAAGCGATTTTACAGTCGTAAGAGAGCGCTAGGTGGGACAGACTGGTAAGACACTAGTGATTTGGGGTGAAATGGGCCTTGGCTAAGGGTCAAAACAATAAAGATAAGCACGAATAAACAAAGCGCCTGAAGAATATTATTGAAGAATATTATTCTTCAGTATAAAAAACAAAAAAGATAAGCACGAATAAATAACACGCGTGAAGAATATTATTCTTCAGGCTCTTCAAGAATAAACATAAAACAGTTTGACAAAAATAACTTACAGTACTCCATTTTTGAGTTGGCGCGCATCGCAAGTCAGACGCTTACCTGGCACAGTTTTTGACATTTCATTTATTTCGACTGTAATGATCTCATTTGACGACGATTTGTCGGATTTTCGACGCGAAGATCCTTCTGAGGACGTCTTCGGCCCTCCCTCGTCATCTTCGAGGTTTGTCGAACCATTTTTATTGCAAAAAAATTAATTTAGTAAATTCGCTTCTCTCTTCGAGGATGACACAGTTACTGCGCCCGTCGAGTCCAAACCCGCGCCCAAACAGGTCAGTTTGTTTCCTCCCAAGCCTGTCTATTTTTCGCAGTTTATGGCTTGTCCAAAAATTGTATAAATTATCTAAAATACAAATCTCCTGTGTGTGATCAATGTTTGATAATGTACTTAAAGGAGGAGTAAGAGGTAATTTAAATGATTATTCTGACTATTTTGTCGCTTCATTACACATTGAAATCTCATCATTGACCAAAGGTGTAGCTAGGATCACTGAATCCATTCAATTCTTTCCAGACCTCCTCCCATCCCCGTCCCTCGACCCTTTTCTCTTCCGTCGTTCACATCTTCGTACCTGACCCTGCAACGGCCGGATACTCATCCTTCGGTAGAGGAGGCGTCGCCCTGATTTCCACCAAGGATACGGTAGGTAGCTACCGTAATCGCGATTTATCGATTTTGCCGCATCTTACGTTATCAGTAAATTATCTTATGTAGATACCGTATCATATTTCCCTAGAATATGCAGTGCAGACCCCCATTTATCAATTCGTCGGAAGCTACCGTATCCCCAGTTATCGATTGATCCCATTCCAGAAAACGCTCCTTCTCTACACAGCGACAAAGTCCGTTCTCACCCAACTGCCCCTTTCTTCCTCCTTCCCTCTTTCCCTTGCCCATCCCTATCTCTACTTCACTGCAGTAGATTGGAAGAAGTGGAGTATTGTTTTCGATGAGGATGATCAGTTGAGGAGGATGCTGGCATGGGTGAGATATTTATCGATTTTGATAGCTACCTTTCAACGAGAGGGATAGACTCCGGTGCATTCAACTTCCATAACTAACATAACTATTTCAAAGAATAGGAACCACGACTTAGATAACTCTTTCAAAGAATAGGAACCACGGCCTTCAACTACCGTATTATCCCTGTCGAGTCGACAGTGTCGACTTTTCTATTCTGCCCCATTACAGTACCTCCTGATCACACATTCGTCGACTACGGTATTCGATGTGGTTGCCGGAGTCTCTTCCGCCCCAGTGATTGAGGAGGGAGACGCACTCCTCATCGGTGTTACCGTATACTCTGTGGACGGAGAGGCACTGAAGGTCGGCTTACCATAATCACTGGGGCTCTTTTTTATCACAAATAGCAGTAGAATAATGCAAGGAATATGAATGGAGAGAAAAAAAATGGAAGAAAATCAATAAATCCATATTTGATTGCAGATCACTGAGGAACCGGATGTCAAACTGCGTCTGTCTGCGAAGAAGCACAAACACGAGTGGGAGAAGCATCTCGTTGGGCTGAGAAAGGTACCGTAACCCCCTTTGATTCTTACTTACCGTATCCCCCTCTACCGTAATCTCTCAGGAAGTTGATCGAGAAAGGTACCGTAACCCTTGGCTATTACCGTATCCCTCAACCTACCGTATCTCAGGGCTCTCTTCGGATGATCTACTCCACTACCGTAACCCTGCTGACGGTCAAGAAGGTGCGACAGCGCGAGAGCGACAGTGAAACACGAACGGACGGTAGCGAGCCACCCAAGGATACCGTACCCGAACCCGTCTCAGGTATAGATCACTAGTCAATAAAAAATCAAGAACGACCAAACACCTCAATTGTTCATCTCAATTGATCAGTTGAGATGTTTGTTTGAGAAACAACTAGTTTACTCTCAACCAAACATCATTTACCAGATAAACGAGATGTTTTATGGAATATTTCAATCTGCATTCAACTTTTCAATTCAGTTCCCGCGGCCGAGCAAATCTCCGCACCAGAAGAATCGATCGCCCCCGAGTCTACCGTACTCCAGCGAATGGCCAAATTGGGCAAGCCGATGCTCGGTCTTGCCGATCTCACTACCGTACCTTCGTCAGTTATCGATCCGCCTCCTACCGTATCCTCACCTCCTCCTCCTGAAGTAGAGGAGGAGCCGTCTCCTGCCGCTCCAAACGATCACCCTAACGTACCTCAAGAGTCGATTGCGGTAGTCGAGCCATCAGTCATTGTTCCGTCGGCAACCGTACCCCCGCCTACCGTACCTCCTCCATCCTATGCCGACTTTCATCGTGTGGTCGGATTGGAGATGGATAGACTGCAGGTACGGTAGACTACCGTATCCAAAATACAGTAACCCATGTCAGATTCGTCTCGAGTCCAGCTTCTCTCGTATGCTACAGGAGAGTCTCGGGCCGATCAGAGATCAGGTATGATTATCGATTTTTGTTTCCCATCTACCGTAATCTTTGTAGTTATCCCGACTGGAACAGCGCCAAGAAGAGATTCTTCAAAAACTGCAGACAAGTCCATCCAATAAGACTGAATTGTGATTACTTCCCCCCTAGGCAATGCCCCCATATCATCCATTGTTCTACGCGTCTGTTCTTATTTCCTCTGGTCATCATAAATTATTCATTCCAAGTTTCTGGATCCTTCCTTCTATGCATTCTAGAGCACGACAGATGTCCATAAAATTGTAGATGACACTGGTCAATATCACTTGGCTATTGAATTCAAAACAAAATAATAATAATACATCATTTATTTAGCCAAAATTTATGCATAGAGTATCACAAAACATGTAGCGGTACAATCACTCGACAAACGACCAAAAACAGGAGATCTACTGGCATGCAATAAATAGTGGAATAGAGGGCGCAGGCCTAATACACAAACTGGGACAACCATACAAAGTGAGTGAAATAACTGGGGAAATTCGAGAAGACGATGGATCTTGGACGTTTACATTGCTCCAGACTCGACCTGAATTGATACGATCATACATTTTCATTGTCAACCGGGGACCGAAAATATATAGTGGTCTGACTCTAAAAGCCGATAATATATAGTGATCTAATGGCTTAACACCGGTTTTTATAGCGGATATATTATGGCCTGACAAGAGATTCCATTCAATATATAGTGGTCTGATTACCGGTCCGGTAGTTATGCAAATGTATGGATACGATGTGATGGACATGGAAATCCAGTAATCACTACTAGAATTCAAACATTCAACACGTTTTTGCAACAGACGCCAGATTTGGAACTTGAGTGGCAATGCATCAGATTTAGACCCTAGTACTGTACGGAGAATTATTGGAATATTTCATGTGTGATATACATTGTTACTAACCCCAAGCGTTCGCATCTTGAGCTAGAGGTGAAACACGGTAAATCCGGGGGAAAGAGGCACCTGAATTCTGCTCGTCTCGAGGAGCTCCTTCGCCGCCTTCAGTCCCTCGTCGTCTTCTCCTGCAAATCGTATTTAACGAATAGTGGCGAAATATGGATTCCATTGATTCCAACACTGATGGCGCGACTAAGGAGAACAGGTGAAACATTAACACTATAGGAAAAAAACTATTGTTGAAAATTAGTACTATACTTCTGAAGAACATTATCTCCAATGCTGCATGGGAAACTAAGTTGAATCGGTGAAACACAAAAGCTCAGGGAAAGATGGACTTGAATTTTCTACAGCTCCGAAATAATTCTTTTAAAAAGATTTTTTTTAATAATCACTGACCCTTTCCGAGAGCCTCCATGGCAGTGGCGAGATCAGCGCAGGCGACGCTCAGTCGTCTGCACGCGTCACCGATCATCGCACGGGACTCCTGCAAGATTAAGGTTTCGTATGTCATTTGTCAATTGTCAGTTTGTAAATGACAACACTCGCATCTCGCATCTCACATGTCAGGTGGGATTGAGGTTTCATATGTCATTTGAATTAGATAAACGCATTAGCCTTCAATAGTAGTCTCTCGGTCCGTAAGAAACTAATATTTGCTGTCTCCAGGAGTTCCCGTAGTATGACAGATTCATGATTCATTAGAATATAATCAATGTAGTCTACATTCAGTATGTGTTCAGTATCCCATGCCTCCAAAATCCTAATCAAGCATGAACACTATTCACGCTCTGCTTGGTTCGTCATGGCAACAGGTTTCCGCCCCTAACCTACCACCACTTCCGCTTGACCTTCCGGAATTACCATATAGTCCTCCAACCCGAACCAAACTATGTTTACGGCTTCAAGACAAGTTGTCAACGGTGAGCTAATGAAGCATACTCCACCATAGGGTCAAGTGGGAGATAAATAGTAGCTGTGTGCAATACGTGAGATCGGAGACAATTTCCCTCACTGACCTCATTTCTCTCGACCATCTTCTTGAGGACGTACTCGTCGTGGCCCTCAGTCGCCCGCATCGCAGCGATATCCGCCACGCCCTTGTTCGTCTGGAAATTGGAACCAAATATCAATCAATGAATCTAGTAAGAACTGAGGGAAACTGGGTCAATCTTGCGAAATCGCATGAACAACATAGATACCTTTTGAAGTTTGCCTCAGTTAGCAGTAACAGACGCCAGATTTGGAACTTGAGTTGCAATTGGAACATGAATCAGATTTAGACCCTAGTACAGAACGGGAAACTAGTGGAAATCATCGCCAGAATTGACACTGTGATTGAAAGTTTTTTTTTTGTTACTAGAGGCACCAATTGCATTGTTACTAACCCCAAGCGTTTGCATCTTGAGCCCTCTAAGAAACACGAAAACTACGGGAAAAGAGGTACCTGAATTCTGCTCGTCTCGAGGAGCTCCTTGGCCGCCTTCAGTCCCTCGTCGTCTTCTCCTGTAAATTGTATTTAATGAATAGTGACCAGAATATGGATTTCATTGATTCCAACGATGCTTGCAAGACTAAGTTGAATCTGTGAAACATAAAACTCAGGTATACAATTCTCTCGTTCCCACTATCTCCACACGGAATGCTGGAATAAGTTGAAATTGGGAAACACAAATCAAAGGGAAACTTTTTAATATTATTCTATCATAGTTCCAAAAGATCCGGCAATCCATTATCTCCGCCACTGCTCGCGAGACTAAGGTGAATTGGTGAAAGACAAATGTTCAGGGAACAAATGTGATCATCAAACTTTTACGAAGTCTTTCTAATGGATCTTGAGAAATGGAATCTTGTGTATAAAAATAATGATATTTAAATGTGCACTGACCCTTTCCGAGTGCCTCCATGGCGGTGGCGAGATCGGCGCAGGCGACGCTCAGTCGTCTGCACGCGTCACCGATCATCGCACGGGACTCCTGGAATATTGCGATTTCGTATGACATTTGTCAATTGTCAGTTTATAAATGACAATACTCGGGCCTCGGGTGTGAATTGATGTTTCGTATGCCATTTGAATTTTGAAAAAATGGGATTCAGTGATAGTCTCTTGGTCTGTAAGAAAACAAAAAGTGCCGCCAGGATTCAGGTTTCGCATTTCATATGAACTGCTCGCATCTTAACGGAGTCAGTAAATACAATAGATATGGGGTATACATTTAATAAAACAGCTACTAAGGTTCCTGTCGGGGTAAAGCTTCGGGATTCAGCAAATTCAGTATTGTTCCAATGTACCTATAGATAACTACAGAAGTAACGTCCCGCAGGATTACAGATTCATGGTCCTTTGAATATAATAACGTAGCCTGTTTTCGTATGTCTGCGATATTGTATGAGATTTGAACCCATAAAATCCTAATCAAGCATGAGCACTTTTCACGCTCTATTTGGTTCGTCATTGCAACAGATTTCCGCTCCTAACTGACCACCACTTCCTATTGACCTTCCGGAACTGCTATGCTGACTACCAACCCGAACCAAACTATATTTACGGCTTGTCAACGGTGAGCTAGTGAATCATAGTCCACTATGCAGTTCAATAATGTCAACTGTAGTGGCAGATAGGGCACTAGATTTGTGCAAAACATGCGAAATCGCCAGAGATCGGAGACAATTTCCCTCACCTCGTTTCTCTCGACCATCTTCTTGAGGACGTACTCGTCGTGGCCCTCAGTCGCCCGCATCGCAGCGATATCCGCTACGCCCTTGTTCGTCTAAAAATGGGAACGAAATATCAATCGATAATTCTAGTAAGAATTGAGGGAACTGGGTCAATCTTGCGAAATCGCATGAACAATTTCTCTACTTTTCTACATTGTTAAACCAAGACTATTGCTAATCGGTAACTTGAACATTCCAATGGAAACCAATGTGCAAAAGCTAGTCCTGCTGATACGGAATCGGGATCGAGTGTTAACCTATAATTAGAATGAAAGGTACCTCGTCGATGTAGCTCTTGTGCTCCTTGGCGAGTCGCTTCACGACACCCTGCTGGATGCGGAACTTCTTCTCTTCGGGAGTCTCGGGCATCTTGCTGCGACTGGAAAGGAGGTGATATAGAAATCATAGGGGCTGCTGGCGAACAAATAAAACGAATTCTATTGACCTTCTGATAAAATTCGAGATTCTACTGTAGCTGACAAAGCACAAGATCAAAGCGGGCCAAATAGAATGGATCATATCGCCCGAAAACATTCAAACCGCCTCACAAGGGACGAAAAGGTGATCATAGAGGGAAAACGATGGCGAAATGAGGGTGGAGAACCAGAATGGGGTGTTTCGCAACCGCAAACAAGGGCCTACCGACGGAAATAGAGGGCGGGGCTTGGATACGGAGTTGTGGAATGAGATGGGCAGAGACTTGGGAAATATCCAAAGGCAAAATAACATCAACCAAGCGAGTACAACAGTGATAAATCGATAAAATCAATATTTAAAATTTGAACTGGAAAAGTCGAAAATTTTAAGTGTATTAACCCCTACCACGATCTTTCCTGCCAAATCATTAAAATACGGTAAATACCTACCGTATTCATTTTCAGTTCATTTTCATAGTGTGATCTTGAGTTGGTGGTTTATCGATTTTATCGTAGCTCGATTTTTGTTTTATTGATGCCCTTAGATAGCCCATTACATCAGCTACTCAGGTAATTGCGCCAACATGGCCGAGTCGCCGGCATGGATGTTCACCAAGGCCTTGAACCATCGACAGAAGGTTGGTTGAGTTTGATCAAACGCTTGAGCTGTTCTTATCCATCTTGAATGAAGCATATTACATGAAACATTCGTAGGTGATGCGCCTCTACAAGAGGGCTTGCCGTGAGGTCGACAACTGGTACGGAGGAAACAAGTAAGCGGCTTTATTGCTTGTCTGTTTTTACAAACTCCCACTGATGCTTTTCACATATGAAATTTAAATTCAGCCTCGAAGTTCGTTACCAGAAGGTGCTCCTCCGTGCTCGTTTCGATGCTAACAAGGTAAGCAACTCATAAATGGTCGCATATGTTGTGACAACTCGACCGAATACATAGAACTAACGACATTTCGGGCATGGATATTTATCTCAATTGCTTCTCGTTTTGCTTTCTTGCTTATTATCAGGTTCTTATATAGTTATGAGACGAAATTGACCAAAATATACTGAAAAACTTTGCGAAAGATGCGTCCAAAGTAATGTGCATGCTCTCTTATTTTGTGCAAAATGTCCTTACAATTATTACTATTTTGGTTGATGTATTATCACCCCGTATTGTATCAGAAATGAGATTCATAGGCTCCTTGAATTTTCAAATCGAACATCTTTTGAACCATCTTACTGAATGAAATCGGGATCATTGCTTTACCTTTTCCTCTATTGAATGTCTTCGATAGCCAGCTCCTTGTAATGGTATTCGCCACTTTTCTGCAAAATATACCATTTCTAAAAAGATTATTTGCAGGACGAGCACGACACTCGCAAGGCGCAGCTCCTCCTCGCCGATGGCTGCCGCCAAGTGTGGGAGAAGCGCCACTTCAAGCCATTCAGATGTAAGTTGACTGTGAACTTCATCAAGCGAAACTGTTCACCCTCTGATTGTCTACATCAGTGGTGAGCGGGATCCACAAACTTCGCATCCGGTGGTAAATGGAGGTTGTCTTCGGGGGTACAAATATGGAAAATCGATATTTCTCGCCTGATTTGCACTTGTCTGATTCAGAATTTGCTGGGGTAAACGCTAATATTAGTGGGGTCGTTCTACGCTGGTTTACACGCGGTGTAAAATCACGTAAGATCGAAGAATTGTAGTCGCATTTCAATTCAATTCAATTATTTATTCGTCAGGAAAAACGGAAAGGAAGGAATTTCGATGATCTTCGGTATATTTATTGGAACTCATGTTGAACTTTCTATCATGCATAGAAAAAGTGCTATTTTTTCATGAAAGGCGAATAATATTCGAACAATGCAATGTTTTCAGTCGCCCTCGACCCCGGAGGCAGCAGTTACGATCGTGAGCGCGAATCTCCCGATGTGGTAGGTCCAGCTTTTTCTTAATTGTCCATTCGTGATCGTGAAATGATTGTCACAATTCATACATTTTCATAGCTACCGGGCCGGGAATCAGACCACTATATATTTAATGGAATTTGTCGTCAGACCACAACATATCCACCATAAAATCGGATTTTGAGCCATTAAACCTCTGCTATTAGTGTCAGACCAATATATTTTTTTGGCCCCCGGTTAGTAATGAAAATGTATGTCACAATTATTTTACAAACATCATGAAGCACGAATAATATTGTTTTGTTTTCTCCATGTGTGTCCAGCAACAGGGGTCAGATATTTAGGATGAATTTTTTTCCCAAGATGAATTTCAAAATTTGTAATAACTTCTTTTTCTTTCAGATTCTGGACTCTGATCAGTGGACGCTGGCTGAAAGAGAGCAGTTCCCCTACTACTTCAACAAGAGAGAACAGCGCAAGAAGGTTCGTATTTTCATGTCCCTTCCAAACGTAAAGATACATTATTCATGATTCTTTTCAAAACGAATGCTTCTTGTAACAAACTTACTCTCCTGTGAAACATGAAACCAATTTGGATGAATTCACGCAACATCAGATATAATGAGTTTTTTATTCGAAAAGGGCTTTTCGTTTCAATATCGTTTTCCTTCACTTTCCTTCTTATCTACCTTGCAAAACCAGAATCTTCCTGGTTCGAATTTCACAATCAAAATGATGCCTTATTCAGGAGCTGCTCGCGCACTGGTCCAAGATCGAGAAGGCTTGGGACGACGAGATTGCCGCCATTCAAACGAAGATTCCCGAAGAGAAGAAGGTGGCCACCGTCTGATTACGGTATCTGCCCCTCCCAGACTACGGTAGCTTCCCATCGAACGTCTGTTGTGTAGCCATTTATATGAGAGATGTAGATAAAATTAAGTTTGATCGGGAAGAATACTTTACGCGGAGATTGCACAGAGCTTATGTACAATATATATGTGATATGTCTGCTACTTTACCAGTTCTCTCAAACATATAAATGTGTGTGTGTAACAATTCAAGATATCAAAATATAGTAGTGATCATCGGAGTCTAGAGGAATGTGTGAGTGAAAGTAAAGCGTAGAATGGGCCATCGTGATTAGAACCATGCGTGATTGGGGAAAAGAAGATATGATCTCGTGTGTTCAGGCAATGCAAAGATCATCGAGAAAGTAGTGATCAGTTCAATCGAGAATCTACTGTAGTTCAACTGCTGCGACTAATTGTCCACTATCGGGTTACAATCCAGGAATGGGTGTTAGAGTGGTGAGGGCAGGAGGAAGGGTAGCAAGAAGGGAGTGAGAGTGATCATCGTGACCCGCATGACCGTGCCTGCAATTTGGAATTGTATTATTGTTCTAATTAAAATATTAATATTGATTTTCATGCTTTCATGCAGTCATTCCGTGTTAGTTTTCATGCTCACATGTCAGAAGTTAGTTGGAGAACCGACTACAAGAATTAAGTTATCAACTAGCGAAAACTAGGTATACCTGAGTTGCGGCAAGACTAGTGCTGGCTAAAAGTAAAAATCGGTGATTATGGTCTACTTTCACGAGTAGTTAACGAAAATGAAGTAAGGGGCGTACCCGCTGGTGAAGAATTGAAGAGCGGTGATTACTGAGAAGCCGATAATGATGGAGAGAAGCTGCTCGAGGGAATTGTATTCGTTGTCCTTCTCGCGAGCGAGCACCTGTCAAGGGGATTTTTCGCTAAAAGATTTTTTTTCGAAACTAGGTGGTTTCGCGTTTCATAGTGCTATGATATTTTCGAAAGATATTTGAGGGTAGTAGTCATCTGTTTAGTGTTCCTTAACAAATTATTGTCGACCGTGCTCTGCTCATCAAAAGACGATATTGCCCTATTCGATTACCGTAGAAATGATGTTGTTTTGCTGTTAGAACGCATTTCAGAACGGAGATTACAACTAATTTCCTACCGTATTACCCTAATCGATTACCGTACCTCTAGGAAAGTTACGTAGATGAATGTGCCTGCCGCCATGCTCTCGAAGAGAAGGACGGCGCCCAGTTTGTGTACCGGGTTGATGCTGGCGCCCTGAATGAATCGATATTCAAGAGGTACTGCTGGCTATCTGTGCGCCCTGTACGGATACATGTTCTAGGAGTAGATATTGTATTTTATCGACGCCTTCTAAACGGATAGATAATGAATGATTTCTGTACTGCCTGTAAGCGCCATGAGTCGATCAATGGGTATTGTACTTTATCGATCTATGGCACCTCAAGACGGATCAATAGTGCTACCGTACCCCATCCTACCGTACTCTACAAGACCACAGTACCTGGAGTGCGGCTCCGAGCAGCGATCCCACGGGCGTCATCATTGCGTAGACGATAATCGTTCCTATTACAGCCTGTAATGAGTTTTACATTTTTGATGATCCTGGTTGTTCTATGTTTCATCGATATTACTTGAAGCGTTCTAAAGAAATTCGTCGATCGCTCTTCTCCAATCGAGGCTTTACAAATAATCGAACCATTGTTGTATCATAGTTACTTCAAACGATCAAGGACTAGTGAATTGTGAGCCCCTCGTATCATGTTTCATATTTTCAACACATTGACAATGCGAATGCTTTAGACCATCTTTATATTGACGGTAGAAGTCGTGGTGAGAGTGCATAGACCCTGACGGTGTTTGAAATTAGGCATGGTGCCAAATTGGAAGAAAATAGGACATGTGTGATTTGGATGGTAATCATTATTTAAATGATTAATTGATGTTTTTCATTGATATTTGGGTTTCGAATTATGATGTAATTCGATATTGGAACAGGGGAAAAGGTAGCAATTTGTGAAAGTTGCTACAGGGGGGGGGGACTACGGGGTACTGTAATTTTCGACGTGCTCAGTACTGTATCATTATCCACGATCTCTGATTTTAGATTAATAGCCATTCTATGTCATTGTTTTTGCGATTCGAGATGGATCTCTACCGTACCCCATCTTCAGCCTACGTAACCTACAGTACCTGAAGTGCGGCTCCGAGTAGCGATCCGACGGGCGTCATCATTGCGTAGACGATAATCGTTCCTATTACGGCCTGAAATTCAATTTTACATTTCTTGATGATCCTGGTTTTTCTATGTTTCAAGGATATTACTTGAGGCGTTCTATTTTTCACCATTGAGCTGTAAAAAATATTCGAACCATTATGATTGATGTATAGCAAGTACAAAAGAATTCTCTCTAATTCTACAATCCTATTATTTTTTTTAACACATTGACAATACTAACGCTTTCGATCATCAACGATTGTCAAGTTGAAATTCCTGGCCACTTCCAGTCACCCTAATCCCTTCGCGAGGGTGTCTTATCCGGTGGGTTTATCTGTACAGAAAACAACGCTGATAACAGACAGTGGGCAAGTATCAGTGGCGGAAATCGATAGGCATAGTCTAGTGATAGCGTCTTCCGAAAGGCGTTCAAACATCCTGTCCTTTACACCCCCTCTGACTCATTGTTAGAAAACTGAACTCGCGGAGGATATGCTCAGGGTTGTTTTTGTTTCCGGCCAAGACCGTGATAACAAGGATCACAGTTCACGGATTATTGGAGCATTTTTGGACCCATTCTATCGGTCGATATCTGATGTACTGGAGGATCTCAATCGAAATTGCCTCACCTTCATTCTATTCGTGTTTCCCTTGGACACTTGCAATCCGACCGAGAATGCCTCGACGGCTTTGTGCAGTAGGAGGGACACGAACAGCGTGATGATGCCCGAGGTTGTGTCCTGAGCGGAAATCGAGATAATCGATAATTGAGGGATACTGTATCCTTGATTCGAAGAGCTGGTGACTAGTGGCGTTTTCATCTGCTATTATATGTGTAACATTTATCTCAATGAGTTCACAGCATTAATTTTTCAGAATAATTAATCAATTCCGCCGTATGTCTTCTGTAACTACCGTACCTGCACTCCCAGGGCGAATCCCTCCAGGATGGAGTGGAATGACATGGCAATGGTGAAGGTGAGGGACTTGAGGAAGGAAGACTCGCTTGGCGGCGCTGTCGCATACTTCACCGACTCTTCGATCACTTGACTGCAATTATCGATTTTATAGGACCTCAAAAATCGATAAATCAATCGATATCTCAGGATACACGAGGGGAGAGTTGGTGCTGTAGACATCATACAATGGACAGTGGGATGTGTGGTAACTCCGGGACATGTCATAGGACTGGATTTGTACGGTAGGTAGGGGGATAGGAAACAGAGGGGGTACGGTAGGGGCTAGGGCTCTCACTCATGAAGGTTGTTTTCGACTCGCCTAGGGTGGTCCTCATCATCCATGATGAGTGGAATTGAGACACTGGAAGGGAGAAATGGGAAGCTAGGGATATTTGGGATACGGTCGCTGGATATCGAATACGTAATGACATCGATACTAACTGCCAATGCTATGTATTTTGTGTTTGTCAAAAGAGTCATCTTTCATATTCCGTGAAGAATTGCTTACAGTCAATTCACAGCCCATTTCGTCGTTATCAATTCAATAAAAGCCAAAATTCTCGAAGAATTGTGCTCATGCTTATCATTCGAGCGAAAGATCAAGCAACGCTTGCATGTTCGTACCTCCGTCTACCTTACCCTCGCCATCTAACATCCTAATTTTATATATTTCGTGCGATATAAACGAACGAATCAAGATAGTCCGACACAGTTTGTGATGCCCACCTTCTTAACGTTTTCGATTGACAATTTCCTCAAGGCAATGAACATGGCTAGAAGGTCATACTCACTTCCTAAGTGTGTCCGGGGTGCCTCCGGTCTTCTCGTGGTAGATGGGAGTGGGGGCGGGCGGGCCACCGTGCGAGTGACCGTGTCCACTCATCGAGAAGATCTACAAGCGCAAAGTAATTTGTTTCTGTGTCCAGTCTTCAACTCAAAAATAAGGATTTCTGAATGAAGAATCCGACTCTTCATTGTGTCTATTTCTCTTCTTACTGTGATTGTAACCGGTGAAAGAACGTGAGGAATGAAAAGACGGATTCTTACTTCTCACAGCCCTACTCTAAACTTCTAAGTTGCCATTAGAAATGCTCTATCTCAAGCTCTATTTTCTTGGACAAGTTCTTGATGAAGTGAGTGATCTGCATGAACCGTTCTTGATCTTACACTGTGTTTTGCGATGGACAATCATTTCGGTTTTATTTCGTCTAGCGTATCTCTGTTTGTTTGACCAACATTCCAAACACCAGTAAATTCTAAGAACGTTCAGAGCTCGCACTTGACCTATCTCTCTGACTGCTTGATCTCTCCCGAATTCTATCAAACTTCGTAAATTCGTGAGCCACGCATCCTTCTCAAGAATCCCAAATATAATTTTTGTCCTATCTATGAAAGTTGTGTGAATTCTTCAATTTCAGAGAATAATGGAAGAGAATCTACTTAGATGAATTACGGAAAATAAATAGATAAATAAAATAAATACGCTACCTTAAGGCAGGCTTCCTCGATGAGATATACGAGGAAGAATCCCGAGCACAGGAAGAGGTATGGCACGGGAAATTCCCATTCCAGATGTGACTCGGATAGGAACAAACGGTAGTTCTCACTGCAAGAGATACTGTTCATACCGTAGCAAGTCTTCTCTAAATCTTCATTCATCGTATCGTACTTTGTATACTTTGCCACACTACTCCAACCTAAAGACGATGATGATTTCGTTCACATTAACTAGGATGCACCGGAATTAGGTATCGATAAGAATGAATGCAGAAACTCACTCTACGTGGGGAATGATGTCTAGGAAGCACGTGGCGAGGAAGACTCCGCCCGAGAAGCACGAGAGGAGGGACAACCATCTGAAGGAACAATTTTCGATATTCATGATCTCAGCAAATGGAATTTCCTTTCAAATAATGCAGAAACTGAGAAAAGCTCTAAATAGTCTTCACAAATAATGCGATGGGAAATAAGTATCTCATACGAACCGCGCGCTTTTCTTGCTCGGCTGCCCGTCCTTGTTCGTGAGCATCGACATCAACTGAAATAAGATGATGAGATTACAGTAGATTAAAGTCTCCGTCGAGATTGAGCTTTCGTATCCCACTCAGATTGCTGTGCTATGCATCAAAAGTAGATAGATAGCATTGCACAATACGTAATCTTCACTGAATTGACGCTCCAGTACTCTCAAGGATCTGAATCCTTTCTGTGAGTAACAGTACCCCCTAGTCAATAATTCCTACCGTACCCTCAACGAGACAAGTCCGGCGACGGCTGTCGTTAACAACATCCCGACCGCGAGCAGCACTTGCAGCAGTGTTTGGTTCATCTGAAATTCAACAAATTGAACAAATGTAATTTATTCAGCTCTACAGTAAAATTGGTACAAACTATACATCGAATACGAAGGTTTTACAACTATGTGCGAATTGAATGAACTACCACGTTTCGCGAACAACTTTTTACAGCTCTTGCGGGTTCAACAGTGGGTGGAGCATTGAAACAAGCTCGTATGACAGCGAAATAACGTAAGCTGGTCGCATGGGAATCAATCAATGACCACAGTGGACCATCGCGCGTCTCTCAGGCGGGAGGGGGGAGTCTATAGATAAGAGGTGTGAGAAAGAGAGAATGCGGAGGAGTGTTTTCCTCTCCTCGAATGATACCCAGAGCGAGAGGGGGGATTGGGAGAGAGAGGGACGAGGAAGGGTTATTATAGGGGCAGATCCATGATCGCTGGATGGTCTGTTGAGATCAAGGCTATGATGAGTAAGAAGGACTGGATATTATGATGATCATGGCATAATTGGAGGAAATGATTCAGAATCGGGACCAATATTAGACCTAGAGATCGAGCACTCTTGACGTTGTTATCTCTCTAGAAGGAATGGTCGATAGTTTTTATATCACACAAGGTTCAATGACAAGTCGGGAAAGTCCGGTAAAAATGCCATTGAACAAGTTTCATTGCGGAAAAAGGTCCGGGATCAGAGAGACGCGAGTGATTCAGAGAGACGCTTGAAATAGGAACAAGGATCAGAGACACAGAGAATCAATTTCCATTTCTGACTAATCTTTTTCGAATTCGAAGTGGGAAAAGGTTGCCCAAACGGCTATCCCTAACTAACGCGCTAGAGAAAGAAAATGATCGAAAGAACATGAGCAAGATCACAGGGTTTAGTGTTCAGAAATCGGAGTGAACTTGTAATTGATTGATCGCTATCTTCATTTGATATGATCTTTTGTTCGTGAAAGTTCAGAAAACAAACGTGAATAGCCACAGGAAATGAATTGAGCAAAAACGGAAGCAGGAACACATGGTTTGGTGATCAGAAATCGTTTTGTAATGGATAGTTCAACTGCTCTACCTCTTCTGGTTACCTATCGTTTGTGGAAATTCACGAAACGGGGAAAATAAGCTGAAGAATATGGAAGAATCGCAAATAAAAACAGCAGCAGTATCGGAGGGTTTAGTGATGAGAAATCGGTAATCTCTCAGCTTTACGCGATCTTTAGTTTGTCAAAACTGAAGAGCATTTGAAAAAATACCCAACCCATATTGGACAAAGGGGTCGAACGGATAGAAGCAAACAGTGTCACATGATCCAATGATCAGAAATATGTGCTTCTGATGGGCCAGCCTGGCATTTTTCGTGTTCTCCTGCTATCTAGACAGGAAAAGCTCATTAGCTATTACATGGAAACTATGCTAGGCAAAGTTCGGAACACGCTTCGAAATAGGGGGCCCAGCAGCATAATAAAACGAGTGTACGAAGAGGGGGGAGAGAACAACGAACGTACGAGAGATAATAATCGCTCGCAGAAGAGGGGGAGCAAGAGGAGGGAGAGGGGCGAAACTGTGCTTGTGCTGCGCTGTATAGAGAAGGAGGGGAGGAACCGAAAGTGGGAAATAGATCGGAACAGATTGACTGTGTGTTTCTCTTACTGGTGAGAGACGGGTCAATTAGTGAGTGCAGAGGAACAATTGTCTGACTCTCTCATTTCGCCCTACTATCTCGTTGCTCTGACTGGCTAGAGACAATGGCAGATGAAGAGGACGAGAACATTACTGGTTATAGGGCGAACACTCTCGACGAACAAAGAAGAAGTGATGGTGATAGCAACGACTGGTCGAGAGAGGGGGGGAGGGGAAGGGTAGAGAGTAGCAAAGAGGACGAGTTCATCCTATCTATATACTCAAGAACTAATACCGTTCGTCGAACCGTGTTGGATCAGGAAGGATCTCCTTCGTAGCCATCTCTAGTAGGCGAGCTATTGCTCAAGTGAACCGCGATAGATCTAGAGAAAACAGGAGGATCGAACTCTCCTTTTTCGAGGAGCAGATAGGTGGAGTAAGCGAACTGTTGCTCACAGTAAACGTGCGATAGATCAAGCAAAACATGATAATCTACTCTTTCTTTTGTTATTCTGACCCTCTTTATCTAATATACGAACTAGTAAACCCACTATAGGTTATAGGATCATGGGAGCATGGGAAGGAGTACCCACACTCCTATCCATAATAGAACTGCGATAGATCACGTAAAATATGGGAGGCCCTTTCTCTGTCCATTCCCTCCCTACCCTAGTATAGATTGGCAAGTGCGGGGAATCACTCGTCAAATGCGCGGGATACACATATTTTTCTACCTTCCTGCATGTATGAATGCATCTTTCCTCTCGCATTTTGCACGAATTATTCACCGATTAGAAAACAACGTGCGTGATTGCGCCTAGATACAAACTACAGCTTCTGATCTGGCTCTCTGATGCAAAATTCGATCTGCATTTCGTATTTTGCCTCATTTCAAAGCTACAATCCGGAGTATAATGATCTGATCGGCGAAAAATAGGGTCCAAATTTGCATTTTCTTGTATTCTTCAACGGTCTCAACGATCAACCGTCACTAATCACAGTAGATCAAAGCGGGAGGCGCAATCTCAATCGTCGCGGAATGCAATAATAATCAACCACGCGCGACAATGAAAGGGCAGCGGCATCATACTGACGATGGTGTGTTTTGTAGGGCATAGAAGGGGTGCGAGGGGCGGGGGGAATGATGGTAAGAGAGGCGAAGGAGGGAGACCAAGGGGGACGTCTTTTGCGATCTCTTCATATGGCCTTATCTCTCGTGTGTCAGAGAAACGAGAGAGTATGGGGAAACGAGAGAGACGGACCATCCACCTAGAAGGGATACTTGATAAGGAGTGAGGGTCAACGAGACAGTTTCTCCCCTCCTCTTCCCTCCTCCTTTCCTTCCCCCGGATACGGGACAAAGTGTGGACAATTTTGAGAATCACCCTCACTATCATCTGATTTCGATCTCATGACATGAGAAGCGAAGTGGCAATGTCATCGAATATCCACAGGGCCGAGAGTTGTGAGGAAGAAGCAAAGTGAGGATACCCTTAGTACCATCTGATCTCACGCATCGTCAAAAGAAAAGCACGCCGGACAATAAGGTGAAAATGGCATCCGAAATGCCAATGATCGGGGATAATAGAGCGAGTGCCCATAACTCAAACAATCATCATCATCTGACAATAACGACTAGTGCAGAAAGGTAGGCGGAAATGTCATCGACTCTCGAATGGGGAACGGAGTATTTTTGTTGAGAGACGCGGTAATAACTAAAACCCCGCCGATAGCAAATGAAGAATACGAAGGGGAAATTTCGTTTGCAACTCGGCCGATATCTGATTGAAGAATACAGAAGAGTAAGAATCAAAACATCATATAAGGCAAGTATTTTCTCATGGATGTAAGATAACCGGTCATTTGCATAATACCCGGTCATCATCTAATAGAAGAGTACATGGAAGGAAAGGAAGGAATGGGGAGCATTTTCCCATTGAAAGAGAAGCACTGTGCCAGCGAGTAGATGCGTATCTCCATAGGGGAGGAAGCGCAGGCGCGCGGTAGTGGAAAAAGTGGCGCACAGACAGATCCGGAACAACCACGTTGCTTTTGACGCTTCCCCCTCTCGTTTGCCCCACTTGAAAGAAACTACCGGAGTGCTTCCGAACGGGGGGGGGGCCTCTGT
>LS486698.1:0-45237 GCA_900490705.1 Pristionchus arcanus
GGTATCTAACGACTGAGAATGAGTAGTCATCGGTCTTATTGTAAAGTGAGGTTTGAACAGTACCAGTGTTGGTTACTGTAACAGACAAGTCAAGGAAGGCTGACTCTTTCGGACTTGTATTAGTGTGTGAAATTATCATACAAATGCGTGAAATTATCATACAAATGCTTTCAGGAACCCTCTGCGCCGCCCGCCTTCAACCCCGAGTTCGGCGCCGGCAAGGCTTGATCTTTGATCTTTCGCTAGCCTATTTCCTTATTCGTTCACATCCGTGCGCCCCTTGCCATCTCCACTTCGGTCTCTTGCGAGACTGAAACATAGACTTCGTTAAACTGCTAAACAACAAGTTGCGTTTGAGGAAATTTTTTCTCCTTGAGCGAAGTTTTCGTATTACGCCAGTTGTTTAGTTATTTCTCGAAGTCGAAAAACTGTATTACTATTAGTCAGTGATTCCCTGTGCATACTCCCGATTCACAACCCGTTTCCACTTATTTGTTGTATATTTTTCACATTCGATCTCTTTCCCGCTGTGTTTGCCATACTTTCGAAATTCCTAATTCTCGGAGAAAATTACCAGATATTTACCATCGATGATCTCAATCAATGTTCCCCGCAAGACCAATTTCGTTCCAATTATTTCAGAATCTTGAACAAATTCGCAACAGCTTCATAATCGCATAGTCAATGGATAAAGCTTCTTGAATCACAACTGTTGTTCGTTGTTTCGACTTACTATCGAGTCAATCACTGCAGCATAATACCGACAGATGAATGGTCTCAAGATAGACGCCCAAAATTGATTATGATTTCGAAACGGGCATTTTGCGAAAAATGGAAAACACGAAAAGCATACCGATATTGTCCTCGCACGTCGGCCCTGTCCATCCGGGCGAGCACTTGCACTTGAATCTGCCGAGCGCTTGAGGGACGCATTCGGCGCCGTTCAAACAGGGTGATCTGGAATTGATTTCAGGTTTACTAGGCTCTAAGATAAAATATTTCCTTTCTCGCTTCTGTGACCGACGAGTGATAATGCAAAAGACGACAATACTAGACAGTGTTCGAACCTCTCTGAGCAAGCGTCAGTGATCTCTTGACAGTGCGGCCCCGCGAATCCGGTACTGAAAAGTAATATTCAGGATATGCGCATTCTCGATCAAGAAAAATATCGTTTTAGTTTTTAAACACTATACTCAACGGACGTATCATAGCCAAAGATTCCTCCACTACTTTCAAACCAATGTGAAACATATTAAAGTGAGAGGAGTGGGAAATCAAACGATTCGTTCAAAACACAGTATTCCACTACGCCGGGACACAATTTGTCCCTTCTTTCGAACATTTTTTCCACTCACCGACACACGCATTTGGTGGTGCCAATGCCCGGCAGATCATGGCACACTCCTCCATTGGGACAGCGAACGCCTGCGCACTCGTGTGGACCGAGCTGACACGTGCGGCCGGAGTAACCTGAAGCGATCACTAACTTATTCTCGCCTAGATACAATGAACCTTATTTGTTTGTTTGGTTTGACAATGGTCTCTCGATAGCGGAGAAAAAACCTGAGGAGGAGCAATAAAACTCGAGATATTTTCAAGAGAGTTTACAGAATGAAGAGACCGTGACACCTTTCAATTCATATCGCATGATAGACTATTGACTTCCTGCTACCAGAAAATAATGAGAATGAGTAATCATCAAAATTTTATCATGTTCGAGGTCTCGAACATGGAATTCCATTCATGTGACAATCAGCAACTCACCAGACGGGCAACGACATCTGAAGGTGCCCGAGACGATCTCGCAAGTGCCTCCATTGACGCACGGTTGGGCATCGCAGAGGGGCTCGGTCTGGAAATGGGAAGTCAACGATGATGCGAGTCCAACTGGGTTCGTTTATTATATTTTTCTTCATCGAAGCGCGAATACTAAAACATAAATACGTTGTTCGACTTTGAGGATTGTGTGAAACCTAACCCGAATTGCGGTTGAAGTGATTCAATGAAATCCGGATTAGGGCCCTATCACCAAAAAGACAGTTTTTGCCTCAGAACGAGGGCATGTATATCACTTTACAATGCCGTATCGTTGAGAGTGGCATGATTAACAACAAAAGTGTACCTTCTCGCACAGTGGTCCGGTGTAGCCGGGCGCGCACTCGCACAAGGCTGCGTGATTGCGGACGACGCATTGACCCTTAATTGCTCATTTATTAATTTTCTGATCAAAAGAATTTCGAAAAAAAACGCCATTACAGTGATAAAGGTAATTCAGGAATAGAAACTGACCTTATTCCTGCACTTGACATGCTCACAATCGATCTTCTCGCAAGCCTCTTCGGTCTTCGCTCCCGATTGCGCAGTGTGCGAGTCCTCGGGGCAGGATTGGCAACTGAACAAGCACCGTAATCTATATACCGTAACCGAATCATTAAAATCGTTAATCACCGTAACATGTACCGTAACCTCAATGACGTAGACTTTTAACAAAATCGATAATCATCGTAACAAGTACCGCAACCTCTATACTGCAGAAAACAATATATCTAATCGATGCTCACCGTTGCTGTCCGATGCCCGACTGGAAGGAGTTGGCAGCGCAGGGTGAACAAGGCTGCAGGCCAGTTGCTGCAAGGATTTTATAATGATAATTTATCAAAGCCCGAGGCGCAACGAGATTGAACGAGACAACGAGAAAGAGATGTGAGTGGAGTGGATCGATTTTTTTGGTGAAAAGCGGAAGGATCGTTGGAGCAAAGCAGTTTGGAATTGCAAAATGATATGAAAATCAAGCCTCACCCGAGTAGGATCCCGGACCGCACGGCTGCTTGCACTGAGAGGGACCGGATGCGCCGACCTGTAATAATTTTTTTGTCTATTTTAAATTCATTTCCATAGAATGATCAAATAGGAAACTCATTCAGAACTAAAAGGACATTGTGAAACCTAACGTGTTGAAATTGTGTTCCAAAATTAGAAAAGGAAAGATGAACTGACGGTGGCTGTGTAGCCGCCGTTGGGGCATGCCTCGCACCGCTTGACACCTCCCTGCGTGGGCGGTCCTGCAATGATTATTGATTAAATACCGAGAATACCGTAACACAAATTACTATCGCAACACCTGATAAATACAGAATGCAATGCCGAAATGCTTCTCGCAATAATACCGTAGCAAGCAGAGCTTAGAGATGATGGAAGATCAAAGATCAAATATACCGGCGAAAGTGTGTCTCGGGCAGGCTTGACAGGGCACGAGTCCGCTCGCAGAGAACATTCCGTTGCCGCACGTGGCTGAAATAGCATTTCATTCTTCTTATGACGAGGCATAAATGTGTTATGTTTCATAATGGTTTCAAGGACTAACTTGTGCATCTAAAAAAAAAAATGAATCTGGTATTTTTTGTTGACCACGTACAAAAGCATCAGTTACCATAGGCTATGAGTAAGAAAAGGATTACTCGATGCAAACTCACGCAGACAGGCCGCAACGCCTATCGATCCTTCGGACGCGGTCCATGTGGCGTCAGCGCACGCCTTGCACGCGACCTGAGAGATCAAAGATCAAATATTACGATCACAGGACAATGAAATATCAAAGATCACCTGTCCGGCAAGATCCTGATACGATCCGGCAGGGCACTTGACGCAAGTGTTGTTCACGTTCACAGCGCCCGATGGGCAGGGTACTGTAACGGGTGGATACGGTAATCGACAGTTTTCGATTTTTTAAAGTCATGGTTGTTTCTATGTTGTGATTGCCATGATGAAGAACGAGTCCTTTCAATTCGCGATCACTCGTCAACTTGTGAGAGAGTACGGTGAATGCAAGGACGCATTCTTCATCCTGTCAACCTATTCAGTATCTCCCCAATGGATCGTCAACTCACGGCACTCGGGCAGTCCCTCTCCGGCCGTCTCTCTCAGCACGTCTCCGGGCGAGCAGCCAAAGCCTTGCGCGATCGAGGACCGAGTCGCCTGAGAATTGTGATTTGAATTTATTCAGGATTGTGATGAAATGTAGCGAAAGAATCGTTCGGTCAACTATGTTTCACATGCATCATAAAGTGAAGTGAACGGAGGAAATATAATTCTGGACTGCATTTCAATGGAAAAAAGTACCTGTAATAGTGAAAACGCAAAGTCTGGCCTACCTGCAGTGCGGGGCAGCCCTGTCCTGTGGGCAGAGTGAGTGACTCGACGGGAATGGATAACAGCTGCTTGACTGGAGTTGTCGCGCCTGAGAGAGATTCAGCCTAATATTCCACTCATATCTAACTTCGCCCTCTTTCTTCCCTAAGCTCCCTAAGCTCTACATTTGAGAAAAATCCCGTATCTTGTGCTTCAAAATGCATGAAAGATCCTTGGGCGCACTATTTTTGACTTCAGCCCAAAATCTTACCCGGTATCCGCAGATCAAAGATCGTTCTCAGCGTGAGACTGCAGAGGTCGTAGAACACGTTCTGGAGGACGGTGGGGAGGATTTGGATCGTGTAATTGGCTGCGATCTTGTCATGTTCGAACGAGAATTTGACGTCGAGAATGCGAACGAAGACCTGCAAAAGGAAGTGATAGGACGGCAAAGATAATATAGAGATAATAATACGAGCAAAGATAATACGAGCGGCCGTAGACCGCTCACCAGGCGAGTGTAGCGAGCCTCACTGCAGCCGCAGGCTGCATGCCACCCGCAGGGTCTAGCCTCCGGAGGAGGCTAGTTATGAAACCTATTGTAAATGCGTAATCTACGATGTGGAGCAGTAAAAATCGACTACTTTAACACTTTTCGATTTAGTAAGCATTTTATATCTCGAAAACTTAGAAATGGATTATACCTGCACAGATGACGAGCATCTCGTGGACAGCACGCTGTCTAGTGATTCGAAGTGCGCCGCCACTGCGTCAGAGTACGCCTGAATTCAAATTAGTATCTATCCGCTCCCTCAATTGCAATCAAGCTTTAATTTATATGAGAAACATTGAGATGGCCAAGAACGAATGACTAATAGGACCGTAAAGGTAAAGGTGTATCCACGTCAAGCGATTTTACAGTCATAAGACTACGCTAGGTGGGACCCGCTGGTAAGGCCAGCTGTTAGACCGTAAGAGAATAGGACCGTAAGAGCTAAGAATTCACCTCATAACATCTCGTGCTCTCTTACAGTTCAATTTGATAAGAAATTCATAATGCTGTCCTAATTACGCACCTGCAGACAGTTCTGCCCAATCGCTTCCTGAGTAGGATACTCCACACGCACTGATAGCTCGTAGCGGGCTGGCTCCTCGGCTGGAATTTATTTGCTTTTGTTACAAAATCGAAACGCAACCATATCAAATCTTCATGTCATTGCGAGCATGGTGAAACGCATTTCATTCATTTATATATTGATAATTCTTACCAAGAGGAACGCAAGAAGGCGCTACCACGGCCGGAGACCACTCACCGTCCTCGCAGGTGAACTGGGTAACGACCTGGAATTAATTTTAGAATTAGCGTTCATCATGAAATTAAATGTTCACCTCCGCTTCGTCGACGAATCGGTGTCCCTCGGCGCAGGAGATGATGCAGTCGAGCTTGCCTTCGCCCTGAATTCAATTCAGTATTGGAAACGCTAATTTGGTCAGTGAGTTCACGCAGAAACTGCAAGCATGCAGTTAGAAATACGGGCGATCATCTCAGCATTTCATACGTTCTCTCCAGCAACTCTGTTTGGTTAGAGAGCGTGTGAAATGGGAAGACGATTTTTCGCATCCGGTTGTTCAATTTCGATAAAATAAATTATCCAAGGCTAACCTTCTCAGTGCACGTTCGCACGGTGGTATTGCCGGCGGAGAGGGAGATCGACGAGCACGGAGGGGCTGCAGAGGAACAATTTGAATATGCTTCACTTTGGGTTCATAGAAGAAGATGGCATGGAGGAAACTGTTAGTCGCGAGCGAAACCTTTTGGTGAAACAACAATAATCTAAAATTCAATGCAATAAAATAAGCTGACCCTTGTGCGCCACCTGGAAGCGGCACTCGGCCCGATTGCCCGCCGCGTCCGTTGCCGCCACCTGCAAGAAGCAATCTCAATTTTCCTTGTTCACATTTTTTTTGCTCCGGAGTATCTAACCATTAGTTAAACGCTAGAGTTTGAAACACGGATAGTCGTTTCTTTACTTCACACACATCAGAATTGCTAAAGTATTTCCTACTTTAATCACTCACCGTAATCGTCGCATGCTCTCCCATCTTCAGATTGGCGTGCGTCGGGGAGAAAACGAGGGAGGAAATGTTGGAGACGTCCTGGACATGGAGAGGAACCAGGGAGGAGTTGAACACGAGCTTAATTATTTATTATTTAATTGATTAACTGAATTATGCAAAGTATATATTATAATTAGTTGATTACCTGCACCGATTCGCCCTTCTCCGCATGTACAGTGTACGAGTCGGGACAGCGGAGGAGTGGCGGTTGCATGTCTGAATAGATAGCTCTTCCATCACTTTATTTCACCGAAAAAAAACTTGGATGTTGAGCAATTTTTATTCGTCCAATTTTCGAATATGCTTCTCTCAATTTACATTCGCGCAATCTATTTTCAAACACTTGAGAAGTTGACAGCCTCACTAGAATGTGGGTTGTCGGCTCGTGACTCTCTTCAATTCGCATACTCTTTAGTCTAGCCGGCCAGTGAAAGTAGAGAGACAACCCCATAATTTGTATATTTCAATTTACATTTGATCTTGCGAATTTTTCGTTTATCAACTTTCGAATATGCTTCACTCAATCTACATGAGGCGAGGGGCGCGGGGCATAACGATGCGATCCAGAAAAGAATCAGTTAAATACATCTCTTCAATTCGCATACTCTTTAGTCTAGCCGGCCAGTGAAAGTAGAGAGACAACCCCATAATTTGTATATTTCAATTTACATTTGATCTTGCGAATTTTTCGTTTATCAACTTTCGAATATGCTTCACTCAATCTACATGAGGCGAGGGGCGCGGGGCATAACGATGCGATCCAGAAAAGAATCAGTTAAATACATCTCTTCAATTCGCATACTCTTTAGTCTAGCCGGCCAGTGAAAGTAGAGAGACAACCCCATAATTTGTATATTTCAATTTACATTTGATCTTGCGAATTTTTCGTTTATCAACTTTCGAATATGCTTCACTCAATCTACATGAGGCGAGGGGCGCGGGGCATAACGATGCGATCCAGAAAAGAATCAGTTAAATACATCTCTTCAATTCGCATACTCTTTAGTCTAGCCGGCCAGTGAAAGTAGAGAGACAACCCCATAATTTGTATATTTCAATTTACATTTGATCTTGCGAATTTTTCGTTTATCAACTTTCGAATATGCTTCACTCAATCTACATGAGGCGAGGGGCGCGGGGCATAACGATGCGATCCAGAAAAGAATCAGTTAAATACATCTCTTCAATTCGCATACTCTTTAGTCTAGCCGGCCAGTGAAAGTAGAGAGACAACCCCATAATTTGTATATTTCAATTTACATTTGATCTTGCGAATTTTTCGTTTATCAACTTTCGAATATGCTTCACTCAATCTACATGAGGCGAGGGGCGCGGGGCATAACGATGCGATCCAGAAAAGAATCAGTTAAATACATCTCTTCAATTCGCATACTCTTTAGTCTAGCCGGCCAGTGAAAGTAGAGAGACAACCCCATAATTTGTATATTTCAATTTACATTTGATCTTGCGAATTTTTCGTTTATCAACTTTCGAATATGCTTCACTCAATCTACATGAGGCGAGGGGCGCGGGGCATAACGATGCGATCCAGAAAAGAATCAGTTAAATACATCTCTTCAATTCGCATACTCTTTAGTCTAGCCGGCCAGTGAAAGTAGAGAGACAACCCCATAATTTGTATATTTCAATTTACATTTGATCTTGCGAATTTTTCGTTTATCAACTTTCGAATATGCTTCACTCAATCTACATGAGGCGAGGGGCGCGGGGCATAACGATGCGATCCAGAAAAGAATCAGTTAAATACATCTCTTCAATTCGCATACTCTTTAGTCTAGCCGGCCAGTGAAAGTAGAGAGACAACCCCATAATTTGTATATTTCAATTTACATTTGATCTTGCGAATTTTTCGTTTATCAACTTTCGAATATGCTTCACTCAATCTACATGAGGCGAGGGGCGCGGGGCATAACGATGCGATCCAGAAAAGAATCAGTTAAATACATCTCTTCAATTCGCATACTCTTTAGTCTAGCCGGCCAGTGAAAGTAGAGAGACAACCCCCTAATTTGTATATTTCAATTTACATTTGATCTTGCGAATTTTTCGTTTATCAACTTTCGAATATGCTTCACTCAATCTACATGAGGCGAGGGGCGCGGGGCATAACGATGCTGCCCAGATCAGGATCAGTTAAATAAAATTTTCTCACCGGGAATCCTCAGCTTGACGACACACTCGGCGCTGTTGCCGGCGTCGTCGAAGGCCGTGTAGACGACCTGTAGAAGTTGGTTTAGGATTTAGGCTCGGATCTTCTTTGGAGCCACAAATGCCACATGCCGCATTATGCCACATAATTTCACATTAGCTGGCTCACAATTAGGGCAATCAGGATAAATAATTCGTATCTTCTTCAGCCTTACAGCTCTAGCCACAATTCCGGCAGAACCCCACTCACATCCGTATCCGCAGTAATCGCACGAGGTGGCTCAAAGTGCTCCGGCTCCACGCGAACCCAGGCGACCTGATAATTAATTGTTGTTGTTATTTTTGTGAAATTAAAATAATGAAATCAACGAAATAAATTGTTCTCACTCTTCCGGAATTATCAACAGCCTTCGGCACAGTGTAGTCGGCGGGCGCCAGCTGACCGAACGAGTCCGTTTGTACCTTGAGAGAGGTTGAGTTGAAGATTCATCATCTCTCGACCTCTAATCCCTCGCTCGATCATAGAGTTCGAAATGCAGGTAATCGTTTCTATACTTCACAAATGTTCTCGACCTCTGACCGGTGAGAGATCACGTGAAAGTAAGAGATGATTAGCCGTATTTCAAGCTCTACTGGATAAGTGCTTACATGAATGGGCTCTTCCGGACAGTCGATGAACGAGGGCGGCTCGGCATCGATGCACTGCGGGACTGATGAGTTCCAGCCGACCTGTCACACGATTATCAGTATTATCATATCGATTATCACCAATTCAATGATACAGCGAAGAAGCTTGGGGTTCTTGACTGTTTTGAACGACGATAGTGAGATTTTTCTCTCTATCTCCATTTCCCCACTTGTAGATGGCTGGGCGAATCATGGGACGGCGCGAGACATCCCTGCACGTCGAATCGCAGACACGGATGCTCCTCGTACTCACTCACGCCTAGAAATTATTGTTGACGGATGGCCATCGGCTGCGAATTATCTCCTTTTGACGCCCACGGCATTTGCAGACTGCTTGAAACTTATCTCATCTATATTCCGTAATTCTTGAAACATGCATATTTCTTGTTACAAAAATCAGTGGTATAACTCACCGAGCAGAATGAATCTCGCCCTCAGCGGCGGATCGAGTTCGAATTGGTGCAGGGCGTTGTGGTTGCCCGAGGGAGTCTCGAATTCCTGCAAAATTGAGTTAAAGGAGGCGTATCATGAAAAATTAGTTGATGTTTTTGAGAACATGATCCGATTGGAATCTAGAACGATATTAGAATCCCGAAGTTTGAAAGTCGTACATCCATTTTAAACCGAGTTATAAGCATTTGGCTGCGTTCCAAATGACCCTGAAGATCCGGCAACGAGCGAGAGAGTATGCAAAATGAGGAGAGCGCGCCCTCTCATTCCTCACTTTGCATAGTCGCCCGCGCGGTTCGTGATACGCCTCCTTTAATAATTTGAAAATGATTTGAAAATATTAAATTGTCTCACAACAGGATACGTGTCGTAGTTGTGCGAGAACTGAATCTTGTGGAACAGCTGCAGCTTTGTCACGTGGCCCCTCAGACGACCTGTGCCTGCCACTCCAGCCAGTCTGAATGTCGTTTGATTGACCAGTTAGTCAGCTTCCTTTTAACACAATTTATATGGGTAAAAACTCAAGAATGTCTAGGCACACAATGAGGTAATGAAGACACACCTCAACGTGGTGAGGGTGTGCACTCGCTGAAGGTCGACGGATAGAAAGATGAAGGCGTCCTTGTTACCACACCATCCGGTAGAGGAGAGACGCGCCTGCAGGTGGTTCATTGGCATTTAGTTGATTTTATTCGCTCAGAAACCCTTCGCCCAACACCTTTCACGGAATCACCAGACTTTGTGAATGCGGTGAAACACATCTCACAATTTATCTAACCGGTGAGAAAAAAGAGGAATGAAAAGAGGGATTCATCAACCTAACAGACGACGGTCCCTCTATGTGACCAAAAAACAATTTTATGGTATGGCGAAACGTAATCAAACAGTTCTGCCCAGATCTTTCAGATAAACATTGTCTCACCTTATGCGGTTCATATCCGTAATTGGGCTTGTCACTGTTGTCACTAAACGCGCCATCATGCACGTATCCATTACTGATTCCGATGTCCTCAGCCAGTAGACACGGAGTGCCCAGTTGACAGGCGATTGCAGAGGTGGGGAAGGGACCTGAAGGGAGGGAATAATCAGCGCGTTTTCCTGATATAAAGACACTAAATATTGATTGTGCGGGTGAGTGATTAAACGCCTTGCTGTTTTTTATAGATGCTGACATCAATGCGATGAGTCAATGATCAAGGGATCTCACATACATAACAGCTAGCATGCAGCCCATAACGAAGCAACGGGTGCGCGAAAGGAAGAGTATGCTAAAGGAAGAATAACTCACGGAATCCCGGTCGCTCGCAGGCAAACTTGGCCACTGCTCCCTCCTCCACTGAGGTCATCTCAACACTGCCATCATCGGGAAAGCCAGGATCAACGCAGACCGGGCCTGAGATATTCAGATTAATGCTTGCTCCACAGGATGCAGCTTAGCCATGGAAAATATGATTTTATTTTCGAATGACGTATACTGCTTCTGGGTACTGTTACTTACTCTCCATCAACATATTCAATATATTGGTGAAATACATCACAGCAAGTTGAACGAAGAAAAAGGGCTCATTTGCGTGGCGGAGCCATTTTCGCCTCTCTCTCGCTCTCTCACTTTAGCAACTCTTGAGACCCCGGGTCGGTTGGTAGAGAATGGCTTCAATTTAACCTCGATCCACTCAAAATCTCTCATACGAATGGTGAAACATATTGACAAACTTATTTTTAGTAACTGACGAATGGCGAAGACCAAATAATGATTTCAATACAGAATGAAACATAGTTGAATTCAGTTGATTTTTTTTCAAAAAAAGATTGAGAGGTTGTGTGCAAACCCTTTCGTGACAGCCCGGTCACGTCAGAATTTCAAATTTTGATCTCATTCGTTAGCTAAATTAGTAACTAATGCTCAAACTGCTCGATAATGACGAAAAACGACCGTTTCAGCACCTTAAATGCCTCTCCTCTTCGGGGAACAAAGATATCAACACCGGACCTTCACAGGGTCCTCGCCAAACCCTTTGCCCACAAAACTTGCAAGCCCGAATTTTCATTTTCGATCTCATTCAGTAGCAGCAAGCGAAAATGTCCCGAAAACTGCTTGAAAATGATGAAAAACGACTGTTTTTGACACCTTGAGCTCATCTCCTCCTCGGGGAACAAAGATATCAACACCGGACCTTCTCAGGGTCCTCGCCAAACCTTTTGCCCACAAAACTTGCGAGCTCGAATTTTCATTTTCGATCTCATTCAGTAGCAGCAAGAGCAAATGTCCCGAAAACTGCTTGAAAATGATGAAAAACGACTGTTTTTTACACCTTGAGCTCATCTCCTCCTCGGGGAACAAAGATATCAACACCGGACCTTCTCAGGGTCCTCGCCAAACCCTTTGCCCACAAAACTTGCGAGCCCGAATTTTCATTTTCGATCTCATTCAGTAGCAGCAAGAGCAAATGTCCCAAAACCCTAACTAAAACCCTCATTTCACACCGCATTTCGCTCTCGCGCGGCGAGAAATGATTCGGAGGAGCGCCGCCACGCAAATGAGGATTTTTTCCCTCTCTGACTTGCTGTGTACATTCGATTGTCACAATATTTGGTCATTTTTATTCCGGAAAATAGATTTGCGAATACTATTTTAATTACCTTTTCCTGATCGCACATGTTGCTGGTAATCATGGTACGATTAAGAATCGTTCTTTGTTAAATTTCTTTATATAAGCGGGTTGAGCAAGAGATTATTGATACTCATAATTCATTAGCACATTTGAGCTATCGGTGAAACTCAATCGATAGTTAATTTCCAATTACCTTCACATCTCAGATCGCCCAGATCCCACGAGCCATCCATCGTGCAGCGAATATGACGGTCCTGTGATTTATTATTTAAATATTTATTTAGATAATTAAATAATTAATAATTAAATACCTCGTGGGAGGAGCGGCCGACCAGCTGGTAGGGCGGACGGCAGGCGAAAGTTAGTTGGGCGCCCACCTGGAAGTATTTTATTACTGGGTGCATTCAGTACGATCCATTCCAAAAACGCTCCCTCTGTACTGTGAAAGTGTGTGGGAAATGAAACGGATGCCGATGAAATGGTTTTTATTTTTGTTTATTTTATGAGCATTTGTAGCTGCTATATTCAGTATTCCTGGTTTGTCGACAAACCTTCCGATTGTTCGTGTCCCCATCGTAGACCACACCAGCGAGTGCCGGAGGCGCTCCGCACTCGACCAGGGGACAGTCCACTGGCGGACCTGTATATTCGTACAATTAGTTTTTTTTCTTCTGATAACTTTCTCTACGCCGAATGAGGCACACTACCGTCATTCGCTTGCCTCAGATTTGAGTCATTGCTGAAACACATGTCACTCAATTTACAAGTGTGAGTAACTCACCAGCTAGCCAGTAATCAGCCTGCCCCTCGCGCGGGTCGTAGATGCACTGACGACTATCGGCGAGCGGCTGTTTGCTGACTGCAATGAGGAAATCAATCACCTAGCTTTTTTTCGCTCAGTAGATATTCGTTGTTGTTCACCCTCATTACCCGACCCTTCCTCATTCAACGTTTTCAAAACGAAGTAGAATTGCTCAAGACAGTACATCACACGTCACATGTTAACATTAGTATCGTCGGGAGTAGATAAATAAATAACTCACTGGGTCGACTCTGCTGGGTGCAGTGCACGTGCACGGACTCCCCGAAGGCGATGACGTCATCGGAGGGAGATACGAACAGACCGATCTCCGTGTTGTTAGCGACGCCAGCACAGAGAGCGGCTGAATGAGGTGATCTTTTATCTTTGATCTCTGGACTTTCAATCTTAGTTTGCTCGTAGATGGCTCGCATTTTTCAATCAAAAAATCTTCTTAGTACATGATGCCCGATATTAGATATTCAAATTTCCGAGGCGCAGTTTGAAAGAGTATTGTAAAAAGTACTTGTCATATACTTTTGAGCCGGATTGGACATATATTTTGTATTCCGCCACCTAGCCTCGAAAGTGGGTGATTCTCTCGCGATTCGTCTCATAATGAATTTTCAAAAATTCCACATGGACTACGTCAGAGAGAAGAGATTGGTTGTGTTTCACTCTTGTTACATGAGCTGTGTAGTACACTGTGTAGCACAGTGTGTACACAACCATTCATAATGGAATTGTAGGACGAATTCTAAAAACCAAAACTCACGTTCGCATCTCGGCGCCGTGCCGTTCCAGTTGCCCTCCTCGCCGCAGCGAAGGAATTCGGCACCGAACATCTACAAATGTGGATCAAATACCTCCATGTCTTCCTATTCGCTTCATTACTAAGACTGAAAGGAGATTTACTGAAAAAGGGACTCCATGTCTCACTGAACAAGGCCGTTGAATTCCATTTTCAGATGCAGAAAAAGAAGGAAAAAGATAACTAAAGTATACGTACCTGATGGCCGAACTCGCACTGAAATCGGACGACGTCTGGGAATGAGAAGGTCTTCTTCGTTGAGAGAAGCAGTCCGTGAGAGGGTGAGGAGAGCGGAGGACACACGCGAGGAATGCACGACTGGTGGAGACTGGAAGGGGATGAGGGTTGATAAGGAGGCGCATTTATCGTTAACATGGAATCTTCTTTGAGCAAAATAAGAGCAAGATCGGCATTGAACGCGTTATGTTTCATCGGTAATATTTGACATGCCATTGCTTTTACTTTTAGTGAAAGTTTCCAAAGTCATTTGAAAAATAAAACCAAAAATGCTCTTCTAGAGGTAAAGATTGCGTCGCATAAACTGAGAGTGAGAACTGTAAACTTACCGATACACGTCTCCCTGCTGCTTGCCACTCTCGCCCTCACGGATGTTGAAACCACCCTGTCCATCCTCCGTAAAGAGATCAAAACCGTCCTGAAAGATCAAAGATCAATCAAAAAAATTTAAGGAATCACAGATCAAAAAAGAGCAACAATGATCTCACTCTGCACGAGCAAGTGTGACCACCGAGCGAGTTGACGCAGATTTGCTCGCAACCGCCGTTGTTTTCCCTGCAAGAAGAAGAGGTTATTTTTTACTAAACTTTCTCACATGCGCGCGCTATTTCTTTTCTCTAACCCTCTGACGCGAGAGGGGTCAAGAATAACGATACCGACCGTGCAACCCTACTATCCGGATACTTATTATTTTTATCATCGCATCAGGCAATTCGCCTACAGGAGAAAGCATCATTAGGAAGCGAATTGGGATCACAGTAAAGGGCGTTCAGGGGAAGGGATATTTTGAAAACACTTACTTGCACTCATTCACATCAGCACACGCCAGTCGATGGCAGCCGAGAGCCTCCACTTTCAGACAGGGAGTGCCCGTGTAGGATAGCAGTTCAATCTGAAATTTATCAGATTTATTTTCCCCATACCATGATCATTCCCTCCCCGTTCTACACTCAGAGCTGATGTTGCTCGACTCAAAAACAAGAAAGGTCCGAATGATTCACAAACCTCGAGCGTCACAGCCTCAATGGGCTTAGGGAGGACGACGTATCCTCCGGACGATGAGGCGGCGTTCTGAATAAATATGATTCAAGAGTTGTATCAGTTATGTTTCATGACATTGATAAGGCAGCAATTTCTTTCGTTCACACAATGATCTTCCGTTCGCTCGCAAAATTTCAAAAGGGAATTTTCTTGGGTTCATTGCATTTCGCATTGCTGTCAATCCAAATGGATCGTACCTTGATGGTGAAGACAGTCTTGTTGCCCTCTCCGTACGCCTTCAGAGGCATTCCGTCGATGGAGGAGAAGGCGAGGGCGATCTGCAATTGATTAATTACTTCTTTTATAAAATCGAAAAATCCTCTTATCACGGACTTCTCCAATATCAATAGTGACGACAACACTTATGACATGAATTTTCGGAGAAAATGATACATGAAAAGGCTCAAAGATGACCTCAGTTGGGAATCCTCCGTTCTCCCTCTCAAAGTGCAGTTTCTCGACGACCATCGGAGCGGAGAAGTGGAGGCGCATCAGACGGTCGTCGTCGTCGGGCGAAGCGCACCATGATGAGGCTGAAATTGTTTTTTTTCAAATTTCTTTGGTTTTGTTACAATCGACACCCCGTCATCAATAGGAAACAACAACAACAACACAAATACATTGAAAAATTAAACGCCTAGCATCGTGAAATTCGAGAAAACACTGTTGAGCAGCCCAATCAAAATAAGTAGTTGGATGGGGATAAAGGAAAGAGATTGGAAGAAGTGTTTACCCGATGAGAGTTGCTGTCCGGGCGCCTTGGACGATACAGAGATGCGGGCGGTCGTGAGAGACGAGGGCGTGGGACAGCCTGAGATGGTCTTGTTGATCTTTGATCTTTTAACTCCACTATAAACCTATTTTAACCCTCACCGAGTTCCGGTTGATATCCTTTCAGGCACTCGCACGAGTAGCCGCCGGGTCGATTTACGCAGCGCGTCGAGGCCGAGTCGCATCTGATTTATTGTTTACATTTATCGGATTTTTTTTGGCTCGAGACTTCACTGGCTTCCATTGGTTTCTCAAACTTCGTGCGGGTAACGTGTTGCGAGTGAAACTCAGGTGAACAGCTATTCTAAAATATGTGTTGTATCGAAGGACGTTCCCTCTCCTAACCCAGCAAATTACCATAACAAGCGACGTGCAATTCGGCCGTCTCCCTCTCTCTCCCCACTCCCCTATTGCATTAGCATACGCTCTTTACATAATTACCGGAGCTCTCTCTCCCCTCTCTTCCTATGACTCGTCCTTATTGTCTGTGCAGTCGTCCTGACTCCCTCTTGTAGATAAATTTCTATCTCTTTGAGTGAGGACAGACCAATACATAACAATATGAAATATGGTTGCAGTTTCGACAGTGTTGCCGTCGCACATTTCCACTAACTTACCGTGATGACATACATTAGCATTAGGGTTGGCTAAACGATATTCTAAACGTGGCAGGTTTAGCTCCCCCTACGCTCCATGCCCCTGAGATCGGAAGCACTCTCTCCATTCCGCATGCTCTCTCGCTCGCAACTAGGGAAGAGCTAGGGGAGAGGAGCTAAACCTGCCACGTTTAGAATATCGTTTAGCCAACCCTAATTAGCATGTCCAGGGTAATGTACAAATAGCTCACTTTGCATCGCCCCTCGCACACTCGTCAATATCCACACACTTGGCCACGTGAGAGAGCGACTGACTGGCGAGACAGTGCACCTGAGAATCGGTATTCATTTTCATTGGAGCTCGTATGAGGCTCGCCGTGGCTTCATTTCGAACACTTTCTTGCCTGTTCACACATGTTTAATACCGAATTCTTCGCCAATTTTATCGATGAATTTGTCACACTAGAACCATGAAACAATGCACTTCTCGTCTCGCCATTTTGCTTTATCACTGCTTATGTTAGTGTCAGAGAGTGAGAACGACGATCCATCAAAATCAGTAATTCCCACCTCCGCCACGCCATCCGGTTCGAATCCCTCATTACAGATCAATTGGGCCGTCTGATCGAAGAGGAAGGGCCTTTGCACGAGCAGACGACCGTTGGAGATACGCGGTAGGGAGGGGCACTCGAGACCTGCGAATTACGTTTGAAGGCATCCATATCGATGCCAAGTTCAATTATGTTTCACGAAACTCTCAATTGCAGCGAAAGACTTGTCATTTGATTTCTCGGCTGTTACTTTACAAAAAAATCAAATAAACTCACGTGCACATGTCGGCTGCGCGACGCTCCACTGTCCGTCGTTCTGACAGAGCAGTGCTGCGGCGCCCATTCTGGAAAAGAATCAGTTATCGATCAGTTAGGGTTCAGGTACGGTAGACACTGCTATTGATCGCTTACCGTACACTTACCTTCGGAATCCCGGCGCACACTCATATCGATACACGCTACCGTAACCGGATCCGTCGCCGAATGCGAGCGACCGATCGCCGTGCATGAAGGGCACCAAGGGAGGACATGAGGCCGCTGAATTGTTATTGTTTATCATTGTCAAAACAATAACAATAACAATAACAAACCTCGGCAAACCGGGAGTTCTCCCCACTTTCCCTCGTCTCCGCAGTGAATCTCCTCGGATTTCTTGCCCGACGCAAACGAGAAACCCTCGTAACACGCGTATCTGCAATGGTTGTGTAAGCAGGGTGCACGTTCACTACCTTACTCTAAAAAAGATATCTAGGTTAGAGGAAACTATGCTAGCTTTGTTTTGTGCTATGCCTATGATGCTTTGCAATGAATAGATAATGAACACGAAGTGTTGCACGTTCGGAATCAGCTATTCCGTGCTTTCGAGCGTTAATTTCGAGCGTTATTTCAGATCTTTAACCGCCTAAGTCGGGGATCCAGATACTGATCCAATCGAACTCTACTGATATATTACCTGGCCACTCCTCCGAAGGTCGTATTCGTCGCAGCGACAGCGAAACCATTGGCGATCTGAGGGACGGGCGAGCAGTAAACGGCTGCAAGCAGATTGATTCATTTTTTTTCTACAGGATCAGTGTGTACACGCACATCATCGCTCGCACTAGCTAGTGAGTGCTCTAATAGCGCGCGTGAAACTCATTTCATCTGAATCAACCGCGCCAGGCTGGCGATCTTGTTGAATGAAGAGAATGCTATCCTCATCTCACACCCGAGCGCGGAGGAAGCGTTTCCCCATTTACCTACTCTTTGCAAGATGTAATGGATGAAATGGCGAACTCACGCTGGCACTCGGGCACCACGGGTTCGCTCCATCGTCCCGCCCTCTCGCACGTCGTCGAGAAGTGCACGCCGCGACCCGTCACGAACTCGAACCCTTTCGGACAGGAGACCGTGACCTGAACGACGGAAGTTGCTACAGTATCCAGATGTGGAAACGTCAGTTCGCGATCAATATTCATCCAATTTTCGCTCCCAAAAGAGTGGATAGGGCTTGATGTAAAATTTCGCCCTTTCTGAAGTTGTAAGTGTCTCTTCATTTTTCATGTTTTCTCTATCACTAATTGGTTAGTTAGAGTGTAAAATTGGAAAATGATTTTCCGTATTTCGAGTTCTCATCCCTACCTTGGTTCCGTGAGTGGTCGCTCGCGTGGACAGTGACACGGAGGGCGGCTTGATCAGAGCGGGGCAGTCTGGAAGCGAGTCATTAGTTTCTCTCAGACGGTTAGAGATGACAAATAGGTCGAGTATTTGAGAGAGACAGAAATAGGGTCCGGAATTCCGACTTTATGTAGTGCTGAAACGTGCAACCATCCGATACGGTAGTGGTTACGGTAACTCACTGGTGGAGAAGGTCACGTTGAATCCGGTGTGCTGCGAGTGTCGCACTCCGGATGAGCGGAAGAGCAGTTGGGCGCGCGATTGACGACACGTCATCTGAACAGTATTATAAGGGAAGTCAGGATGGCGAACTCGTCCCTTCATTTCACGTGCTCTTTCGGTACTCTATCCGAGTCTGCCTCTATACGAATACTAATTATACCAATGAATACCAATGGGCGATACGGTATCTGGATTGAGAAATACCTATTGCTATCAAAATTGGGCAACAACTTTTTTTTTCTATTTACGGTACAGATACGGTACTGCTCCTTCATTGCAGCTCTATCATTTGAACAAACTGTGAAACGTATTTCACCATAGGTCCCGTGACCACAATTCGTTCTAGCCTCTCGCTAATTGAGCTCACCTTTTGGCAGCGATTACAAAATGACAAGCACGATAATTTCTTACTAGAGTTCGAAATACGAGTCTCTTCATTCTGCTCGCACTTTCACCGGTTAGAGAGGCGAGAGAGTGTGGGAAAAGAAGAGACGATTACCCGCATTTCGAACTCTATTTCTCACCTGTCGGGGCGGTCTCGCACTCTGCGTGAATCCCTCCCCGTCGTGTAGGGGAGAACCCTTGGAGGAACCCTCGAAGATCTGAAACGATCAATAAGATGAAGTTTATCCACGTCAAGCGATTTTGCTGCCGTCTTGTAACGGCAATGCTAGATGTAGCATGGAGACTTCTAGACTCAGTGATAAGATTTTCTGATCTGTTATTGTGCTCGTTCAAGAGCAGATCTCTGTAGAGACACAGGGGCCTTTGGGAGAGGCCAGAGGGAGAGCTCACCTGCAGATAATCATTGCCTGCGAGATCGAAGTGCTCGACAGCCAGGGAGAGAGCGTGGTCGGGCGATGCATCGGGCAGCTCGATCGTGTAGGAGCAATCGGCTCCTAAACATTGACCTCTTACGTAATACATACAAAGCGTGGGATTTTGTGTATGGTTCCTACTGTATTTTGGGTCGTGCACTACTCATTGAAAGAGCACGAATACAAAGGATTTCCGTGCTCTCCCTCGTGAGGTGGAGGCCATCTAGAAAAATATCAGAGTAACTCACCGGCCGGGTATGGCAGCCTGCCCGATGCTCCCGGTGAGAGAAGAGCGCCGAACGGACGACGAACGACGATGTCACAACCTGAGATATTTATAATTTCAAATGAATTATGTTTTTCCACTACGGATGGAGGGTAAATACACTAAATCGCTGTTTCAACTTGACTAATAGCTCACTGCTGAAGCATAACCGAGATTTCCATGAAAAAATGAAATAACATTTAACGCATTCCGCACCTCTCTTGTAGCTCAGACTGAATCCTCTCCCCACGTCGACTGCTCTCGACGCACGGAAGACGACGTAGACTCGACTGGTAGTGGAGACGAGGTGCTCGAGACCGGCCGAGACTGCCTGATCAAGGCTGGATTCGTTCCCTTGCCCGAATCGGACCAGAAGGGGAGCAGAGGCGGTTGGACCGTCGTAGATGTCGACGGCCGAAGCGCCCATGTCGACGTCTTCCAACTGAAAAAAAAACCTTTTTTTCGACACAGACAATGTTTGGATGGAAGACAAAAATGCGCCAAAAGAGATAGCAGCGAGTGGTTTCGATCCACCGACCTCTGGGTTATGGGCCCAGCACGCTTCCACTGCGCCACGCTGCTGTTGACTATGAGGACCCCGAGGCAATACTAGTCTTTTCTCTCGCATTACTCACGGCAGAGTGGAGCAATGGAAAACAGAATCGAACACTGATAACAAGCGCGAAAACAGAGGAATCGATTACTCATCCTAGCAATGGCAATTCAATACCTAATATCAAGAGAAATGGTAAATAATTGAAATATTTTGCATTGAGTTGAATAAAACTCTGACTTTTATTCCCTATTTTCGAGCTAAAGACCAATAACGAAATTGTTTATCTCAAACCAATAACGAAATTGTTTATCTCAAACTCACACTCAGTGTCAGCAGTTGTCCGGCGGGCGCAGAGATTGTCCAGGCGCACTCGATTCCTCGTGGGGCAAGGGAGGGATGGGAAGGAGAGGAAAGAACTTGACCGAAGGATTGCGCAGTCAACGAGCCACCGCAGGCGAAGGGGACTGAAAATATAAATATTTTTATTTCCAGAATCCTCTCTTAAAATTAGAAAATGCAATTTCCACTTTTTCGTATAGAGTGTTTTCCGGTTATGTTTCACAAAGCGTTTGAAACCGAGAGCAATTCGGTAATGGCAATTGGCGGCTGCCTTCGTACGTATAGAAAAAATTAAAATTGTTTTTTTTTGTTTTTTTTTTTAATTCAAACAGTCGACTCACCAGCCTTCCAGCTTGCGCTGAATCCGTGCGCGTGCACTGAGCGATCACTGCGGAACTGCACTGTGAGAACGTTGCCCGTGCTACAAAGATCAAAGATCAATCCGAGAAAATTACACTGTTCAGTGTCCTTTGTGTTACATTTTAAAACCATACGACGGAAGCATCTTTTGAATAAAGTACCTCGTAAACTTTCTCTCTTGCTGCTTGTTTCCAGAGAGTGTACCGAGGAGAAGTGAAGACTTGGATGATGTGGATGAAGGAAGGCCGTCGGAGACTGTGACTACGTCGGCCGATGGTTCCGTGTCGAACGTGTCGAAGGTCAGCTGGGGAATATGGCATTCAAAACACTTACTCATCTCTTCATTTCGCACAATGATCAGAGACGAAAAATGCCGATATGTTTCACAATGGCTACGAATGTTTTCTGTTTTACGAAAATAATGATATGGAGGGTCTATGGAATTCAAAATATTCAAACCTCTACTCGCATGTTGATGGGCACCTCCACGATCCACCGGCAGCTCTCCGCCGGGCCGTAGTCATCTGACAATTAGAGTTCGAAATTCGGGTAATCGTCTCTTCATTTCACACACTCTCTCGCCTCTCTGAAATTGAAATATCAAAATAAGCTTACTCGGATGTCCAGGCGAAACTATCGTTCCAGTGAGCGTGGTGAAATGAGCACGACAGGGAGTGCCTGAATTTTGAATTGCTGCGACTATTTGTGAAATCAGTTATGTTTCAGTATAAGTTCTAATAGAGATCTGTGTGTGTGAAATGTTTAAACAGGGTATATTCTGTATACAAAACAATCATGATCAACATTGCAATTTTTCCTGATAGTTCAATCGCTCACCGGAACAATTCTCCTCATCAGATCCATCACCACATTCGTCCCGCCCATTGCAGATATCGGTGATAGACGAGCACTTTCCATTACGGCAAAAATTCGAACCTGCAAAAGATCAAAGATCAATAATGTCTTACTCAACCCCTTGAAGATTCATAAAAAGGTCATCCTCCACCCATTCGTCTCCCATAAAATCGTCGCCGCGCTTCATAAACACGGAAATTCCTAATAAACCCCGCGAAGACAGGAGGAGGGGATCGTGTTGCCCTAGTTGAAAAGAGTGGATACACGCGACTAGAACAGCTAGAGGATTGCTGGTTGTAAAGAGGAACAGGGATGGTTTCATACTTCAGTAGTAAAAGGTAACGTTGCTTCCACAATCAAAACCATTTACAGTCAGCCAGTACACTCATGATAAAAACCAGACTACGGTGAACTTGAATGAAACAGTATACAACTAGAGTGGAGTAGGAGAAGATCAAAGATCAGTGGTCATACTACAAACAACAAAGATCAAAGATCAACTCGCCCTCGACGCAGGCTGGTTGCTGGCAGATGAAGGGTAGCAGCTGTGCGCACGGAGACCTTGACCAGAGGGGCGAAGAGGCAAGGGAGACCTAGGAGAGATCAAAGATCAATCAGATAAAGATCAAAGATCAACTGACCGACACGCAATCGCCCTCCGTCTCCTCCGGCTGTCCGATGGCCCAGAAGCCGACGTACTGCGAGACAGCCCGGCCATCCGACCAGTGGTACACGCCCCGGTCGGTGCTGAAAGATTGATCTTTGATCTCTGGATCTTTTACTAGCCTTAAATTGCTGTAATCGGACAACAAATGTATGCGAAGATAAAAACAGTACCAAATAACTTGATTTTTCCCAAGATCGTTGATAAAAATGATGATTCATGGAAATATCTGACTTATCACTGCTCAGTCCAATCCAGAACTGGCTTCTCCCTGCCACTTCGGGATCCCTCAGCACCTCCGCTCCGAGTGCGTCGTTCTCCGAGGGAGATTCGATGTGCGCGAGGGTGGCGCCCCTTCTGATAATTATTGTTTTCATCGAGGAGTCACAGTACAATATTATCAGTATTGATGCCTCGGCTCTGATCAAGATGGACTGTCATTTAAAGGAATCGTAAGTAGCATCTTTCCATGTTTAGGGGCCACAAGCTCCGCCCACTTTGGTGTGACACGATTTCGCCAAAAAGTGAGAAAACAAAAACACAAGCTTCATTTTCAACGAAATCTCTCGTTCGAAGTTGCTATGGATAGCCACTACTATCCCCTTTCGATTGAGCTTGGTCCCAGATTTGCATAATATCACTAATTACATTAAATTTGCATTTAAATGAAAGGAATAGGTCGTTTTGGCATGTTCCAGTTTGAAAGTTCTTCTGGGACCAAACTTATTTTACTAATTCGAATATTTTAGGAATTTTAGAAAAAAAAATTAGATTTTTAGCACGCTTCCCCGTCTTGTGCTTTTTGCGCGGGGAGAGGCGAGGGAGAGGGCGGGGGAGGGAGAGAGGCACACGCTAATTAGGCTCCGCCCCTTTCCCTCTCGTCTCGCCTTTCCCCCCTCCCTCCCAGTGTGTTGCGCGCGTAATTCTCGGGCTCTAGCGCGGCTCGGAGGCAAGATATCAACAAACGGCAAAAAGTATGATGTTATTGGGACCACGAGGGGTAGTTTGAACACGCTTTTGACCTCTCTGTCAAGAATCGGCTATCTGAGTTGTGGCCCCTATCCATGTTGTTTCGTTCCGGTCGTCTCGACAAGACAGCTCACAGAATGAGGATACTTAGCATTTCTTCGTTTACCGAAACTAGTCGTAATATTAAGAAAATTTGTCTGTTTGCATAATTTAACAAGCTTCAGCCCATCTCCCCGAATCATGTCGAATGTAGAAAAATAGCCCACCTCTTACAAAACTCCTCTGCCCTCGTCCAGCTGGCCTCCCTCGCAATTGCCCTCAGGCACTTTGCGCCCTGCCTTGTCCATCCCTCGGGGCAGGCCAATTTGACATCGTCGATCGATAATATCGAGTTATCGTCCACCGCTACCGTAGTCGTTGTGAGTAAGAGCAGGCATACAGTAGCCTGCAGTCGCAGCAGCAGGCTGGGTGCCCTCCGCCGGCTCATTCGGCGGGCGGGATACGGTAGACCTGAAAGATCGAGGATTGACTTTTTGAGGATTACGGTAACGGCGAATCGCGAACTGACTTAGTACGGCACGCACGCTAGTGAATAGCTGGATTACGGTAACAGTGACTCGCTAACTGACTTATAACGGCACGCGCGACTGGTCAATAACCTTGTGGAACAGCGGCGCAAGGTGCTAAACGGCAGGCAAAAAGAGAGTGAGATGAATGAGGATCTGCTCTCTCGAGGTCGAAAGGATACGAGATAGTTCTTTGCTGGTTATGGGCTATATGAAAGGGAATGGATAGAGAGCAGGGGGAAGAGTCGTAAGACAATATCGAGAGAGAAGTGGAGGGAAAAGCGAAAGTTATCGAGCACAATATCGAGAATGCGAGCGTAAACCATTCAACGAAGCTATGCGAGACATGTGGATAAGGTCGAATAAACGTGTAACTTTCCAATAAAGTACGGATTGAATTGGGCAACAATTGAGCCTGCGCAAGTATCTCTGGTTGATTGCCTGATTCGCCCCAGGAGGCCGATCGAAGTAGTTGGAAAACAAGTGCCAAGGAAGGGATCAAACTATTCCTGGCTTGTGCGATACACAATTGGATGTTCGAAATGTACACAAATCTTGACAGGAGAACATGCAAAACATTCATTTCTTGACATGTTCTGGCTTAATCTTATTACGGATAACTTCGCATGAAATGATATCTCTTCGATCGAAGGGACATGAGAACGTGCAAAATGGGCGCGCTCATCTCTTGCCAAGTCAGCTTGAACACTCAACTAGCGCCATTGAGCGCCGTTCTACGATCGCCCTATGGACACCTCTCGTGCGAGAACAATAGAAGGGAGGGATTAGGAATGGGTTCTCCCGGGAAGGGATGGGCAGGAGAAAGGCATGGAAGGTTGCCGGAAGAAGTTCGGGGGGCTATTACAGCCGGAGCTGTTTGGCACGCCAGATACGGATAATTGGAAAAGATAGCAAGTCATCTTGTAACACATGAAATATGAAGATCCTCGGAAGCGGTTCAGGCACATGTGGCTCCGATAACAAACTGATAGAAAACGTGGTGCTAGTGCAATTTTTCATAGGCAGATTAGATGGTATACTGATTGGAAGCAGGTAAAAACCAACAATGCTCAGATGATAGGGAATATGATTATAGATATTCGAAGACTCGTTCAAGATTGAAACGCAACGATGGCATACAAATGGCCACCCTTGAGGCGATAAGGGTAAGCATGTTCTCGGAAAGATAAGAGGGTTGGAAAAATCAAAGTCGAGACAACGTGCGGTAAGCAAGCATTGTCCTGTTTTTGCGAGCGATTGGGCGAGAACAATAGAGCGGAAAGATTATGAGTGGCTTAAGAAAGTGGCTGAAAACAGGTGGGAAATCATCGCGATCAGTTGAGTTTCACGAAATGATGAAGAGTTTGGGACGCAATGAACGAATCGTTACAGCAGTCAAGAGCAACTGAAAAAAATATCAATAAACCAATTCCCGTCTCCAGTTATGGCGCATCAGTTAGTGAACCGACTCTTGGGGCTGGATTTGGAACGGTTGAGTGAAAGTTGACCGGGGAGGAGGAAAGGGAGAGATAGCGCTTCCCCTCTCTGGAAGAAAACGGTTGTCAATTCGAGAAGGAAAGGAGGAGAAAGAGATCGCAAATCGAGATATCGTCTCAAGAATATCCATAGAGAAGGTGGGTGGAGGAAGGGGAAATCGAAATGGTTGAGGTGAGGGATTTAGGATGGGAAGGCGCGCGACGCAAAAACGAACTGGAGAACGCTGTTGATTAGAGTGGGAAGGAGGAGGGGGGATTGATAGGAGGGAGCGGCGAACTGCGAGATAAGTGGAGGATAAACTGGCTGCTGCTGCTGGAAACGATGGGACGAACGATGGGATAAATGCTGCTAGCGATTGGCGATCACAAACAATAGGGCAGTTTAGGTGGTGAAGTATAACAGACGCAACTATGATGATGATAGGTTGATATGTTGATATGGAACATGGCAGAAACAAAGCCGTTCTTGGGGATTCAGAGGCGAAATATGAATAAATATGCAGATGTTGATAATTTGATAGTGATAATAGAAGTGAACAAGCCGGCGCTTGGGCATATGAACAGTTCTCGAATAGCTCAGAAAGGCCCTCAAGAGGGGTGCGATCGAGCGCTAGTCTTTTGTGTTCAACTGAAGCACCGGGGTGATCGAATTTCGACGAAATCGGTGCGAGCTCAAATCTGAAGTGCAGATCAATAACCGATGCTGAGACTAAAACTATAACGGAGGATCGCGAAACCTTGCATATCGCAGATGGAAAATTCCAGAAAAATAACGGTCAGCGTCGTGATCAGTTGAGTTTCAAGGTATTTTCAATAGTCAGGAACGAAATGACCAAGTGATTTTGCGTTGGGCCGTGGAGAAAATACAATATTATATTTCTGGTGTTATTCAAACAAGCTAATTGTAAGTCCTTATTGAAATTGTCAACGTTAATCAGCAATCAAAACAATAACAATAACAACCCATCAATCATCGGGGGCACAATCGTAGTAGGTTATCACTTGAGATGTCTCTGATTGTCCACTCCTCCGCCTCTTTTCGCAAATCACTTAGGAGTGCCCAGAGGCGGTCTCTCATCGATTAGTGCACTCTCTCACTCGTCTCTCCCCTCTCCTTCTAGAGTACCATCCTACTTCACTAATCTCTCCCTCTCTCTCGATTCGTTCCTTCGATCCCTTCCTTCCGGGGACACAGATTGTTTGACCTTTCAGTAGCCGACAGATACGAGGAATCGAGGAAGAGTAGCTTAGCGAAACTCATCGCTCGCTCTGTAGCTCGATCAATGATACGATGATTGGGGTGAGGATGATGTCATAGGCAATGATTTCAGGATAATTACAATATTTCAAGATAATCGCAAGATATTCGCCATTTAGATATATCAAACGAGTCAACAGAAGGTAGCAGGCAAAAATAATAGATCAATAATCGACGCGATTAGGGCGTGCGAAAGTGAGGCGCAATCTAAACGGCGGATCTCTTCCACATGTGGACTTTCTGCACTAATTCTCTCCAAATCGAGCGCTATTTCTGCATTGCATTATTGCAAATCATACAAGCTCTGAATCTCCTCAATTCATATGCTTTCTCGTAGAATACTTGAGAAAAGATCGCAGGGCATGAGGAGAGCCTTCACTCTAAGCTCGAAATGGACAATGAAACGATTGCGTAAACCATTGGAGAGAAGGAAGCAAACTCGACCCTGAATGAGTGGCGGCTAGCGCGGTGCTAATTTACATGAGCGTTGATGAGGGAATAAAAGGGGGACGAAGAGGAAGGGTTGATGGCCGATTATGGCGCAAGTTGGCTGATAGAGACAGTGATTGATAGAGAATTAGCGCCCAGCTAGATAACTGCTAAATGTTAGTGGACAAAATTGTGATATTATACAAGAAAATCAATTAGTTTATAATCAATTAGTTGGAAATAAAATGGAAATAGATACGATATCGGCTATCAAATTAGGAACAGCAAAGGACATGCAGTAAAACGGGCGCGTCCGGTAAAATAACGAGAACGAATTATCCAAGAGAGCGGATATTCTCACTTTCAATGGAACTCAGTTCATCCAGCGGGGAAAAGCCGCCCCTCTCGATCGAAAAGAGATAGCTGGAGACAGATAGGAAAGAGGAATGCAGTAACCTAGAAAGCGAACCGAGTCGTTTCGCGCGACGTGTTTCGGATTGCGCGAATTCCACAGTAAATCAAATATTTTTGGTTTCAGATTCAATAATAGCCGGAAATCAATAATCACGCAAAAACAGCAAATCTGTGAACAAAATGTGCGATTCTAGGGGAACATTCGTACATTTTGACCTCTCGCAAAAACGTGAAGAAAGACACGAGCTAAAGTGCTTCCGTGGTCGGACACTGAATCTCGGAGTACTAAGGGACCGAGAGCGACGATAGATAAGGCGAATCGAGGAGTGCGCAATGAATACCGACGCGATGGAAGGGACAGAGGGGGATCTACAAAAGCTCTAGCGAGAGACATCGCCCCGCTCTTACCCCTTCTCTTACAAGAGTCGACAAACAACCGGGGAGATATAGCTCTAGGGGGCTCGGGGGGATCTGACAGGAGTGACCGGAGCGAATTACTTGCGAAATCGTTGAATTCATCCGTGGGTAAAGGATCTGGAGACAGTCAGGACCACCCAAGACGTTAATGAGGCGGTGATATGGATAGGGGGCGGCTGAAGTGTTGTGCCAGTGAGGAGATCGGGAGGTCAGGCAAACAACACTTTCTCGATTGAGTGAGTGCTTTGGATACCGTGGATGGTTAGAGAAGAAGAGAGAGTATGCGAAATGGAGAGAGTCCGACGAAAAAGTGGTGATCGGTTTAGAACAATGACGGAGATCTGATAAGGAGTTCCGGAAGAGTGGATTTAGGAATCTGGACTAATCGGGGATCGAGTGAACAGTAGTAGTAGTAAAGAGTGATGGGAATGATTGATAAGGGAATGGATTGAGATGGGGAGCAAACCAGATAATAGAGTTGAGGTTGATAAGTTGCGCAAGAGCGCAAGAGCGGTAAGGGATACTAGCAAAGGTAGTGGATGTTTCATATACAAGTTTGGCTTGGAGTGGAATAACGAACAAAATTATAATTACAAAAAAAAATTAGAGATACGAAGCGCAAGCTGAATCTCAAAGTGACACGCGACTCGGAGACAGTGTGGTGTCAGTGAGGAGGAGGGGCTAATAATAATAATAATCCCCTCCAGTGTTCTCTCCTCTCCCCTTCCTTCGTCCTCTCTATTCACACTGCCGCACTGCGTGACAATTAACCGGATACACCACAAAACACATACAATTAGCCGGCGAAGCACGGCTCAGGCTTTCGATAGTGATGAAAAATTCGTAGACAGTCTGACAATGAATTGAGGCACACTTTGGGTAGAAGATTCGCAACAGGGGCTCCTATGGACTCTGTCGCTGTCATCTAGAGAACGTACTTCACGGGGAGGTGGAAACCCACTTGCATAGCGCCGGGAAAAGAGAGGTCTGCCGGTCGGCTAATCTGCCTCAAATGGGTACGATGATAGCATGCAACTGAACCGAAGTGAATCCACGCTCCTAACCAGTCCACACTCCACTCCTCCTCACAATAACGGTGCTTCTTGCCAAAAGACGCGAGCGGCAATAATGAGCATCCAAGTGTGGTAGTCACAAGAAGGGTGTGACTCTCTCAGATTTACTCAGTCTCTAATACTGTCTGACTGGCAAGTTGGGTAAGGATACCCTCCTTGACTAGCCCAGTCTCTCGGGTAGAGAGTGAATGAAGGAGGGGTGGATTGAATAGATCCTCTTGGCACCTTTCACTTTCCCCGGCGAGCGCGCACCTTTTTGTTGAGGAACTGAGAAATGGAGTAGTATTTCTTGCCTAAGGAAAAGTGTGATTTAAGTATGAGAAGAGACGATTTAGCGTGTTTGCAATAATATCGTTTATCAATAAGGACAAATGAATACATTAGTTGCAATTTTTTGAATACGAAAAATCGAAAATTTTGTCATGAAAATAATATTATACTAAATGATCAGTTGATTTCTCTCTAAGAGAAGGAAGTGGATTATACCACCTGAAAGGACGCGGAGGAAAAAATACAAGGTCAATAAAGTACACATTCTCTTCGTTCTCATTCAGTTTTTCGTGTAAATCAAATCTTACTGAAATTCCGTTGCTCATCTTCACAATTCGATGCATGCCCTCGTCTAGGAAATACTGAAAAGTGAATATTATGTACTTTAATTTCCATTCAAAATACCTTAAACTCAGCCACTCTGATTTTCGAAGCAATCTCTTGTTCACCCAGCAAACGGTCAATTCCGAATTTATATCTACTTTGTGTCTTTAGTCCTCTATCGATGACATCCTGAATCGATTATCTCTCAATCTTTATAAAATATTTCTATGGATTCTTTGTTTTTTTTATCAGGAGATCAATTTCAACTTGATTTTTTTGTTGATCTGCGCTCACCATCAAAAAGAACTGCGCTCACCATGAAAAAATCTATTATCCAATCGGCTTCGAGTATCATCATAGGAAGAGAAAGGTAACAGTTGTATCCGCGAATAACGGATAGAATCGATTTATCAGGAAAGAATCGACGCTCCTTAAATGTTTTTTTAATAAGAAAAAGCGTCAACAATTTGTATAATTGTTGAAAAAAGGAAATAAAGTCTAGGGTTGAAACAAAATTTCTCAGCGACATTCACTTACATACAAAAGTGTATCGTCGCGATGAACCTCAAAACTTCTCAAATTTGATCCGTATATTTTGCGAATAAATTTTTCGTCGATGCATTCGACCAAACCAGGGGATTCTACAATCCGAAGGATGGATACATTGGTAGATATTATCAGCTTTTCGAGTCTGAAAAAATTCACATCAATTGTGAAAAAATAACATAGTCTTTTGTCTACTTCTGTCTATAGCTCACCCTTCTCTCAGCTCCTTTACATATTTATTGCATGTTGAGCCTCGAAAATCAATGCGTACAAGCTCACACCCTCGTAATGCATTTGACATTATCGTTATCAGATTTGCATCGATAGGAAACTGAAAAATATTTTTTAGGAGAGGAAAACGTTTGAGAAGAATAATTCCGCTCTTCACTTTGTGATGTAGAGCATTATATTGGGAGTCAAAACGCCTTTCCTAGCTGTAGACCTAGAACTATCATCAAATTAGATGCTTAAGCCTTTAGAATAAGCATCTTATCATTTTCATATACAATATATTTGACTAACATTGTCCACTCGCACACAAGAAGCTGCTCTCGTTCGAAAGAAACGATCAAGCTCATCGTAAAAACGATAGGGTACTGGCAAGTTTTTACAATTTTCAGCTGGAAGTTGCGGGGGCTGAAATTAATAGTTACAATATGAAAATTGCGATTTTTTAAATGTGGCTTACCCATCTTCCATCTTTGTATTTTTCAATTTTTCTGATTTCAAGAAACAGGTCTTCTTTCGCATCAACAGTGTCTATTTCGTATGTGCAATGTTTTCTCGTTTTATAGTTATACTTATCGTCCACTGGCCCGCAAGATTGATAAAAACCATATCCGTCAACGGTCTCAAGTATTTGTGGTTTTCGGAAATTTGCAAGTAACATTTACCTGGTAAATATAAAATCTGTCACCCGCCCACACTTTGCCTTTCCATATTCCGTCCGTGATCGGTTTGTTCAATGTTCGGTAGATTCGCCGATTCGCGGACATTAGCCGACAAATATCGACTCTGAACGGTCTAAACTTTAAATTATTATTCAAAATCATCTTACGAGTTGAGAAATTTGACCGTATGAAGGAGACAATCGTCGGGCAGCAGAGAGATTATATCCTGAAGAATGAGTATTGAATTGCGATGACTATATTTCAGTCCAAACGATGCGCCTCGCTATATTTGCAAAAATAAATTCATACCGCTGGTTCAAAATCCATCTTCACTACATTGTCATTTATCACTGTCCTCTTCTTAGCGTGTCCCTTCTTCCTTCTGTTATCTTTGTATTCTGCAAAATTGCAACTAATTTCGCATAAAAATCACTACTAATTCAACAACAGTCTCGCTAGAAACATAAAAATATAACGGTAGTGAAGTTCAGATATTGTCAAGTGATGAAGCCACGCTAACTACTGTACATTGTATCCCTGTGGGAAACATCGAAGAAATGCTTCGAGTATATTGAAAAATAGACAGCCGCTTGAAACCACCGTTGCTTTGTGGAACTGAGCCAGAAATATAAATAACACTCTGCTGATCAACATTTGATGAACCGAAATACGAAAATGTTGTAAATAAAAAAAAAGATTGATATTTATGTGAAATATTTATTTATTTATAAATATTTTTCAAAAACAATGGAATCATCTGACGTTCAGATCTCCATAAAATCGTCATCATCAAAATATATTCCAAAGAGTTCTTGAAGATCCGATTGTGGTGAATAATTATGGCGTCGGAGGTCGGGGAGGGAGTGTGCTTTCGAGAATCTGGTCGAATCTCGAGGGCAAAATACAATATCAATGAAGCAATATCTTCCGTTGTCCCCAACACGGATATCGTACATATCGAATTTTGCATTGATTCCATTGCTTCTTTTTATGATTTGATGCATTTCATCGACGCGTTTGTACTGCAACCAAATAATGTAGTGATTATCTCTCTCGAAATGATTATACCTCATAATCGTCAGCAAGTTGGCTGGAAATATCATGACCAGTAATCGCGCGATCCATTCCAATTCTCCATTGAGAAGCTTCTGTTATATCACCTTTGCTGTCCAGATACATCTGAAAGATTTAAGAATTGACAATCAATCGATATGCACATATAAAATACCTTGAAATGAAAGAACTTACCATTATTAGCTCCACAATCCACGTAGAATCGAGGATCATTGATGGAAGACCAAGAACTTTATATTGCAAAAGAAGAGGCAGAATCGATTTTGATGGATAAAATCGCGTTTCCTAAAATACGTTTTTCTATTTGATAAGTGTCCCCAATTATCAGTACTTACATAGTGTTTCTTTGGTTGAGCATACAATTGAATGTGCCGCAGATTCCTTTGGGCAGTTAGTAAATTTTCATTTACAAAAGTTTTACGCATCAAATTGGAAGAGCTCTCCAAATGGAAGGCTTTCAACTCTAATGATTTGATCAAGTCCACCACACTGCAACAAAATAATCTCAAAAATCAGTTTTTCTCACAATAATGATAAAAAATGAGAAAGAATACCAGCATCTCAATTCATTGGAAACTCTATCGCAATTCATTGATAGAATATCAATCTCATTGATCTCTTTACGATTAAGAGCTGCGCCAAGTTGTTTCAGCACAGTAGGGGTTACATAAATCTGCAACTAATTATTGATGTTAAGAAAAATGACTGTACATGCATTAACAAAATAGACATGATGAGTGCTGTGAGTAGTTAGAAAATTCCAAATCTCTTCAATAAGCTTTCCCGGGACATAGAGTTGATGATACTTTCGGTCCAGCAACTTCTGCTGAAATGATTTGTTGCGCAAATAACTTTAATAAAAAGAAATTCTGGCATACCATATTTAATTTGCCCGAACTGTACGCTTTTTTACATATTTTTCTGCGTTCCAGAAATAATTCTTCCTCAGCGAACAACATTTCGAGTTCATACGTGAATTTATAGTACTTATTTTTGCTTCCATTCACATGTTTTGTTGTATTATCCTTGCAGAACTGAGTGAAGCCGTATCCGTTTTTAATCTGGACGGCGGAAATAATCGTGTTTCGTGGAAATGAGATTAAAATATGTACATATATTTAAATAAATTCGGTACCTGATAGATGTAAAGCCTTTCGCCGATCCATTTTATTCTGCTCATACTGGGTTTGTTCATTACTTCATAGAGTCTTCGGTTAGCACGCATCAATCGATCAATTTCTTTTCTGCAGTAAGTAAATTACAATTACAATAATGGATTTTAATACTTAAATTATACTATAATATGCCGTACCTGTGCAGAAACTGCCCGATATGAAGAAGGCAATCGTTCGGAAGATGAGAGATTAAATCCTGGATTAATATATTTTTAAAGGGGGATAGGCATCAATATCTGGCTAGGTGAGTTCTCGATGTGAGATAATGGACCCCTGTTACCCGATCACATTCTCGAAATTCCCATGTTTTCAATTTTTGTTTGAACGGAGATATGGCCGATTGGCTGTGTGCTAAATGACCCTGCGTTTCAGGCAACGAGCTAGAGAGTGTGCGAAATGAGGAGAGCGCACCCTCTCATTCCTCACTTTGCATAGTCGCCCGCGCGGTTGATGCCCTCCCCCCTTTAAAGAATATGAGAATTTCGACTAACTTCGCCACCGGTGCTCAGCTTGGATGTGGTTGAAGCAGCCTTCTTTTTGTTCTTCTTGCTTCGTTGTGAGACAAACATCTGAAACTGTGAACAATGAAATATTGTGAAGAGGGAAATTATTGATCAGTGCTGAACAAGGTCTATCAATAACCGCGCACACAAAATAATCATAAAAACTAAGTCAAGCGTCTACCACGGGGGATATGATTTGTAATACATCACTGAAGCGTTCCCTTAATTGACAGTCGCTTGCAAGCGCGCTGAAGAAACTCAAATTTTCAAACATTATTTGAATTAATGCATCACTGATCTGTTTCGCTTATCGTTGTTTTGTTAGATACTGATCGTTAGTATTCAGATTCCCTCATGCTGGGTCAGAAGCGAAAGGTGGAATGCGAAGGAGAGGTAGTAGAGAAGAAACCATCGATCGACATTGAAGAAGACGGAATGGACGAGTGGAATAAGGTTTACCAAATATATATTACGAGCTCCTTTATTTCCATATGTTTTCTAATTACAATTGAAAAAATGTGAACATGCAACGGATAATTGAAATCTTCAATGGCTAAAACATTTGTATTTGTGAAAATATAGAGCACTCATTCCTGTAGAGAAAGTGTGCGAAATAAAGAGACGGATATTTCGTACTCTACATTCCAGTTCCAATTCTCTGCCATTCCTCCGGTCGTCGAAGGTGCTGAGGAGAAGAAAAGGTGGAGAAACGGCAATCTCTGCATCTACCAAGTGCGAATCTTAATCAGTTGCAAATGAAAATAAAGCAAAATAACTACAACAATTTTTCAGACCAGCACTGGTTTCACCTTTTTCTGCTCTACGCACGACAATTCTCATCCTGGGAGGACGTCTCGAGAACTCAATGACAAAATCTTCGGATATCGCTATGAGATCGATTTGATGGATGATGGAGATTACGTTGAGAAGAGATCGATTCAGAGGAGTTTTGGTGGAGATCAGGTATCAAGAACAGTTCTGAACATCAAGTGGGCAAGGAATTATGAAAATATGCTTGAGACAACACTAGAAAAAAACAATCAGATAATATACTGTATGTAGTTCAAAGATGATTGTTCTTTCAATTCAGACGCTTTTCCACTCGAAACCTCTGCCTGATGCGATGATCAATGCGATTCGAACAGTGCTGAACACTTATCAGCCACACAGAGTTAAGCTCGAGAAGGTTCGACCTGATATTACTTATTTTCCATAGTGAGTGAGTTAATTCCAGATCATTCTGGATCTCAAGTCCCTAGCGAAATTGGAATGGCTGCTGGCGAATAAGGACTTCGCTGCAATCGATCTGTCGGAAGTCAAATTCGATCACATGACTGATCATCATCGCAAGAAGTAAGGGATATTAGCTAATTTCTTCTTCATTGATCTTGTCATTTAATTTCCAATAACGCGAACTGTGGGTTTGCCCAGCTCATCGAGCGAATGGAATGAGAAGACTATTGACAATCCAATAGTGCTATTGGAAAATCATTTTAAAATATGAAAACTCTACTTGTCATGCATTTCAGGAAACTTTGAACATCTCAATTTAGATTATTTATATGTATCTTCTAATTCGCAGATTTGTTGCGTTGATTCGTGCGAGCGGCGTTCGTCATTTATACATGAACGGAACGGATCAGCTTATCCATCAGGGTTCGATATTACATTTTAAAATAATACTCACACAAATAAATATTTTCTGCTCACAACTCATCAACCCTTCCAGGTATTCTAACGGAGTCGTTTGTAGTCGATTTGGCAAATTCTTCACTGGAGCGATTTCACTCGAATGTCACGGCAGTTGACGCGTATGTAAGTGTGGTTGCTATGATTATTTGCTTTGTTCACCTTAAAATTATTAAAATATTTTACGAAATGTGTCATTTCATTGCAGCCTCTCATCTTCAAGCCCTCAAAGGACATTCTCCCTGCAATCTGCCATTTTGAAAGTTTTGAAGCGCCTTCTCTGGTGCTCAAAAGGGAGTATCTCATCGAACTGATTGTGGTAAGTTGATCGGAATTATAATTATAATTATAGTAATAGTTTATTATGTGAAATAACGTGAAATTACATGTGCCTGTTGTTAAAAACCAAATTGCTAGAATGAACGAGTTTCCAACACGTTACATTGCAGAGTTTTCTCGACGGCCTCGATCCCATTTTCCCGATGATCGATTGCAATTGGCGCTTCGCTCTTGATCTTCCCTTCACGCCTAAATTACTCGAAACGAACACGAAAAGGCCGCAGATCGAGGCGAGTTGCAAATTTCAGAATTACAGTCGAAGAATTATAGTTGTTCCCGATTATTTTCTTTGTCACTACGAAGATTCTAAATTCATCCGTAATCATGATGTTCCAAGGTCGACAGATAGATTTAGAAATAATAATATATTAAATATTCAGGCGATCCTTCACGAGGGCGACGTCTACGTCATCAAAAGATCAAATAAATACACGGCGCGACTCGATTTCAAGCCGACGCCCGTGGATGGAGGAAGGGCGAGAATGAATGTTGTCTATGTCAAGTGCTATGTTGGAGAATATAATTAATAATGTCCATGTTATTGTCATTGAGATGACCGTAGATTCTTCATTTATTCTGCACTCAAACACGATTACACACTGATGCTTTTTTGCAACGCTTCCGCACTGTCTCAAGTTTTGTCAATATTTTGATCGCACAAATATTCGACCAACTTTATGTTGAACCTTTTTGTTCGGAAAAGTCGAAAATATTAGTATCTTTCAAATATATCGCAATATTTGCTTGTCTGATTGCTTATAGCAAGTTTTTTTCTTAGTGAGAAATGCCTTTACTGTTTTTAGAAATACGGTCCGACATGTTTCATTGAATTATTTATTATGTACTTCAAATAAAGATTTCGTCGAGTAAAGCGGTCGAATCCGTAGAATAATACGCGGCTCAGGTTCTCTGACAGTGCGCCTCCGGGAAAGTTCCCTTCGAGATGCAGATCTTGCTGAAATTAGACCAATTTATTCAGCAAGTCGAAATGCGTCAACTCACTTGTTGCGCGTCTTGAACTTGGTGGGATTGGGCTGAGCGCGGTTGACCAGATCGAGTTTGTGCTGGATTGGAGTCTTCCAATCGTCCTCGAGCAGGCCTCCGGTGTGACCGGAGTTAGGGTTGAGCGCCCAGTAGAACTGAAAGGAAATAACTATTTGGATGCTCATTTTCTAATTTATCGAAAATGTTGCTGAAAATGTGTCATGTATACTAATTTGATACGCTGCGAGGAATGTGACAGCTAATGCACATTTTATTAAAGAATGAAAATGGTGTGCGATTCGAAACTCACATTATTTGTCATGCACTTGTCTCTGATCCAGTCGACGAACCAATTGTTCCATTTGGCATCGCGAGTTCCCGGTTTGGCCTTGCCTCCCCATTCACCGATCACCACCGGATAACCTGAAAACGATTCCTCCTTACACAGAACATATTTTTTACAGAGTTTGATGCATATCTCAGTTTTTGGCCCAGGCAACAACCGCTATAAAGTTGTAGGGGTTAGTAATGAGATTGATAGGGAGAAATGCCCTGCGAGAAAAGGCTGGGCAAAAACAACAAAGTAGAACCGATGTGACACTCTCGAATGGATAAAAACTATTGGATTTCTCAACTAACCCTTCTCCGCGAGGAATCCGTACTTGCCCGTGTAGATTCTGTCCAGATTCTTCGCGTATTCGTGCATGTTCTCAACCTGTATTTTGATAATTAATTTATAATTTATTAAAATACATTTAAAAATAATGAAACATACATGGAACTCGGATCGGTCATACACGTCCGGACCGTAACAGTGAGGCGAGTAAACGACACGCTTGTTGAGATGATCGTGGCCTGAATAAGTGATCTTTAAATATAGTTATTTGATTAAAATGCTTTTCGTGTTGGTAAGAAGAAGTAGCTTCAACTGGAAAGGGGATTTACCTGTCTGGATGGGGATATCAGCAGCGTTCTCGAATCGTCCTCCCCATTCGATACCTCCCACGAAAAAGAGACCGGGGAACTCGTGGAGAGCCTGAAAAATTACTTTTTTTTTCTTGTTCTCCAATTCTACAAAATTTCATCGAATGCGATATCATTCATTAGCAAAGCAATCGTACATTGATCATTCTCTCCGCTGCTTGATTCCAGTCAGTTAGTCTATTCGATCGGCCCCACGTCGCCGCGTCGTGAGGCTCGTTCTTCAGATCGATTGCGAACACATTCCAGCTGAGTACACGATTCAATTATACCATTGGCTTTGCGCAACTCGTTCTTGTAGCGAAGACACAACGAAGTCAAAGTCACTTTTAAACATTTAAAAACAATTTATATTCATAATGTTTTTTAGGAAACTAACTGGTTCTTGTAGCGAATAACCAGCGTTTTCCAGAGTCTGATCACTTCGTCCTCGGCGTATCCGGCTGAGTTGTTGTACCTGCAACGATGCTGTTTTTCTTATTCAAAAATAAAACAAATATAATAAATACAATCGTTTGAAATAGCAGAAGGCACAGTGCGAGTGTCGAGCCCGGAGCTTCCACTTACTAAACAACAAATCGAGCTTACCACAACGGCGGCGATATGTATCCTCCAGACTGCGTGCGATGATTATCGAGAACGATCAGGAGACCGCGATCGGCGGCACTACAAATATCACTGTAAAATTTCGGAGCAACTTCGTGAGCCCGCAAGCTTCGACTATGCTTATTCTGAACAAAATTCAAGACAAAAATGTGCACAAGGCAGTCACAGTATTTTTGGGAACTGACCGATCGATAAATATGTCCAGCATGCGCAGGGCGCTCGATCCACACAGATTCGGGTTATTGTGGCAGTGGACGTTCATGATCACCGGGTTGTCTCTGAATATCGTTCTTAATATATTTGTTTTCCATTCTGGCGTTGAAAGGATGTACATAGAACCCGTCTCTTGATTCTCGCTACGAAAAAACGCGGAATGAAGACGCGCATTTTTCAAAATGACAATTCTTACCTAACCATCTCCATCGAAAACGGCACACGAATCGCGTTGAAGTTGTTGTCCTATATTTTTATTGAATTTAAAATATCTTGCGTTTGAAATAAATGATACCTTGATAAAGTCCAGCATATCGTTCAGATTGTGGTCCCAGATGCCGTGAGGCGCGTAAGTTTCCGTCTCGAAACCGAAATAGTTGACACCCTTGAGAACGAGAGGTTGACCTGAAAAGGGGAACGTTTCAGTCGCGACACTGAATTTCCGCACACAAGATTACGCCATGGCAACAAAAAATATGCTGACCGTTGACCATGATCCTTCCTTCTTCCGTCGTCCATTTCAGCCGGTCTACACAATGGTTGGCAGTGCAAACTGATACGAGTGCAAGTAGCCCCAGTAGAGACCTCATTGGAGAAGAAGAGATGGGAGATGAAATGAGGAAAGTTCCCTCCCTATTTATACGGGAATGATTAGTAAGCACTCTTCTCTCGCTCTTCCGTTCTCTATTCCTTTCCCAAGGTCAAACGAGTGCTTGCCTCGGTTTCATTACTAATTTTCGGTAAACGTTGCTAAACTCTAGATAGTTTGCTGATGTTTGCGAAAATCTTCTGTTTCAGCAATGAACGAATTGTTGGGTAGATTTGAACGCTAGGGTAATGTAGATCTTTATTAATACACCATAATATTGAATAAGTTATTTACTATTTTCATTTTTACGTCATAATTTGTTCTCCATCAAGTCTTTGAATGTGCCCTTGACGGCGAGCCTTTTACGAAAGAGAGATGTTACTTCTGGCTCTGAAACATAACTATTTCATTTTTCCACGATTGTTTCAGGCAAATTAAATACACTATAATCTCACCAATGCAGAACACACTGTTGTACATGTACATGGCTCCATCCCAACTTTTTCCGGATCGCTCTCGGCCTCACGAGCCTTCCGCAAGCGTGAATACGTATAATTTAAGTACCGTTTTTTCTCACAATCGATTAACAACATAATTCACACATTTCACTCAGTGAGCTACGCTAAAAGTAAGTCTACATCGATTTAAAATGCAAGTCATAAATCCAACCAAGTAAACTACTTTGGTATGCTGTACTCGCTCGCTCGCAAGATATCGCCGGGTAGTGTGTTAAGGTTTTATCCCAGTCATTTGCAAGCGTGAATGCGTTCCACCTAACTACTTGATAAATTCATCCTAATTTCCAGCGAAAACGGAGCGAAAATTAATTTTGTAAACAAGTATTTCGTCATATTGCATAGTGATGACGAAATTGATTATCGATTTTTTTTAAAAATTTTATTTACGAGAAGTTTGATACCGAGCACGATCGATTTGGTTGAGTTTCCGGCGAAAACGGCGCAAAAAACGGTATATTGCATCATCATTACGTAATATTGCATAGTGATGATGAAATAGGTTAGTGATTTTTTCGAGAATTTCATGTCAAGTCGTTTGGTTGAGTTTCCGGCGCGAACGGTGCGAAAAACGGATTATTGCATAATGATGACGAAATCAATTATCGATTTTTTTCTGATATTTTTTTTCATGAGAAGTTGTTTGGTGAAGGTCCGAGGGGTGTACGATAGTATTAAGCCGAGATATGAGCAAAAAAAATTGGGCGTGACAGACAGACATACAGACAAACAGACAGACAAACAGACAGACAGACAGACAGACGGACAGACAGACAATTTTTTTTTATATTACTTAGTAATTTTTTAAAGTGATGAACATCTTCATTCGAGTGTCGGGTGCGGGAATCTCAGCGAGCGGATTATCACGGGCTCCGCATTTAAGTACATCATATGTTTTCAGTGAAACTCATTCGATTTTCACCAACAATTTCCTAAAATTTCTTGAAAAATGTTCAATGAAATGTAACTTTTTTCCACGAGCTGTTCTATAGAAACCCCCACACCCGTGATATTGTCGAACGCTATGTGTACCGTCTAGTCTATTCCTTGATAACACGCGTGTCACGTAAGAATCGAATAAAATCAGGAGTGGTTGTTCACAAAACATGACCTATATATATTAATGCATTTTTGGACACTCCATAGGGTCCCTCACAAGATTGCGTCGAGCTTTGTTCGATATTTTTGTTTTCAACGATGTCAGACGACGTCAAACTTTTTGAGAGCCGAAAATCGCCAACTTTGGAGGGCTGTAGCTCAGCCCAGAGTGATTTTGGTGCCTACTTTGCTCAGAGATGAAATGTTTCAAATTGTCAGGAGAATACGCCTGTCAGTTGGGCCCATCGATATTTTCATTTTCATTTTTGTAAACCGATTAAAACTTCTCATTTTCACTGCAATTTCGGGCCCAGGAATTTTATGAGCTCAATTGATAGAGCTCGTCGAGACGGTTCGAATGGTATGCTGTTCATATACTTTATTTCACTGGGGGATTGTAGAAAACCCCTCCAGAAGTAATTTGAAACATTTCATCTCTGAGCAAAGTAGGCACCAAAATCACTCTGGGCTGAGCTACAGCCCTCCAAAGTTGGCGATTTTCGGCTCTCAAAAAGTTTGACGTCGTCTGACATCGTTGAAAACAAAAATATCGAACAAAGCTCGACGCAATCTTGTGAGGGACCCTATGGAGTGTCCAAAAATGCATTAATATATATAGGTCATGATTTGTGAACAACCACTCCTGATTTTATTCGATTCTTACGTGACACGCGTGTTATCAAGGAATAGACTAGACGGTACACATAGCGTTCGACAATATCACGGGTGTGGGGGTTTCTATAGAACAGCTCGTGGAAAAAAGTTACATTTCATTGAACATTTTTCAAGAAATTTTAGGAAATTGTTGGTGAAAATCGAATGAGTTTCACTGAAAACATATGATGTACTTAAATGCGGAGCCCGTGATAATCCGCTCGCTGAGATTCCCGCACCCGACACTCGAATGAAGATGTTCATCACTTTAAAAAATTACTAAGTAATATAAAAAAAAATTGTCTGTCTGTCCGTCTGTCTGTCTGTCTGTCTGTTTGTCTGTCTGTTTGTCTGTATGTCTGTCTGTCACGCCCAATTTTTTTTGCTCATATCTCGGCTTAAAACTATCGTACACCCCTCGGACCTTCACCAAACAACTTCTCATGAAAAAAAATATCAGAAAAAAATCGATAATTGATTTCGTCATCATTATGCAATAATCCGTTTTTCGCACCGTTCGCGCCGGAAACTCAACCAAACGACTTGACATGAAATTCTCGAAAAAATCACTAACCTATTTCATCATCACTATGCAATATTACGTAATGATGATGCAATATACCGTTTTTTTGCGCCGTTTTCGCCGGAAACTCAACCAAATCGATCGTGCTCGGTATCAAACTTCTCGTAAATAAAATTTTTAAAAAAAATCGATAATCAATTTCGTCATCACTATGCAATATGACGAAATACTTGTTTACAAAATTAATTTTCGCTCCGTTTTCGCTGGAAATTAGGATGAATTTATCAAGTAGTTAGGTGGAACGCATTCACGCTTGCAAATGGAGGTGAATTGAAGGTACTATTGGTTGAAACTCAACTGATTTCACTCTGAATCCACTCTCATTTCGCTCGTCCCTCCACCGGTCGTGACAGACTTCGGGGTGAGAAATGAGTGGAAACGTTTCTCGTCTCTCCCTCACAATAAAAGAAACAAGGCAAAGGACATAGTAAAATGAGGGAAACGTTTCCCGTTTCCAATTAAAAATAGAAACTTCACTCTCTCCTTTGTTCGCGGTTTCCCCAAGTGAGTCACTTGCGGAACCCTAAAGCGGCGCGCGACGCAGAATGAGAGGGTTCGACTTTCCCCAATTGGATTATTCTCCTCTCTTTCCTCACTCTCTCGCTAATCCAATTTAACTGCTCGATTGTGAAATGGGTGTCAAATATCGAAATGCGTCTAGTTATAAGGGGGATCACATACAAGTAAAAGTGAGGCTTACCGATTCACCCGACGGGCGCCCACTCATCGAAGGTGCAGAAGCCTCTTGAAGTGTAGTTAAGTACCGAGCCCGTCATAACGTCGAACGTTTACAATTCATGCAAATCAAGACCACTTTTTTCCTGATTAGTTGATTGGTAATCAATAACGAACAACCACCGTACCCAGCACAGACAAAACACAGACTTGATCTTTGATGTCTGCTATAAAGTACATGGTCAAAATGGGGTCGCCGTCAGACCTGGACAGGTATGTCCTCCGTGATGGAGAACATGCATTCTATCCCTTCCCCATTACCCAAGAAACGTCCCTAAGGACCCAAATAAATGATCTTTGATCTCTACGACATTCGTTCTCGCCATTATAAACCCAAAGAGTTGATCTTTGATCTTTTCAATCAGATTTGGATACATTTGCTCACCATTATTCCTCAACGGGATGTCCTCCTAGATTCCCGGCCACGAGTAGGAGAACAGGTAGATGATAGTGTAGCAGGAGAGCACGAAGGGGAACGTGTAGCGGGCCGTGGCTCTGAATTATTTTTTTTATTCCAAATCAGCGTACCATCAACTGACAGGGTTTCTACATGGACTTGAACTGCTCGTGAAACACAATTGAACACCTTACTATATAACTCTATGCAGTTAAACTATGGGGCAAAATGAAATATTTAGTTTTTTTAACTCGTAAAATAAATAAATAATAGTAAATCTTACATCCTCGCAAGCGCAAGTTGAATCACGTGATTACAAATTTATCGGTCTCCATAGTAGGGTTCGATATTCCCCGATATGTGTCTGGAATAACTACTGTATTTTGCTCTAGAAATCACTTGCGCGCGATTTGTTTCTCTCTTACACAGTCAGGGACGAGTAGGGTCTGCTCGGTACCGAACGTGCAACCCTAATGCCTCATCACTTTTGCAGTCGCCCAATCGGCCACCGGCATCACCTCCCTGCTCACTGTGCTGCTGTTCGTGCTGTCGTCGCTTGCGAGGATGTAAGATTCACGATTATTTATTTTTTTGACGAGTAAAAAACTAAATATTTCATTTTGCCCCGTAGTTTAACTGCATAGAGTTATATAGTAAGGTGTTCAATTGTGTTTCACGAGCAGTTCAAGTCCATGAAGAAACCCTGTCAGTTGATGGCACACTGTTTTGGAATAGAAAAATAATTGAGAGCCAAGGCCCACTACACGTTCCCCTTCGTGCTCTCTTGCTACACAATCATGTACCTGTTCTCCTACCCGTGGCCAGGAATCTCGGAGGACATCCCGTTGAGGAATAATGGTGAGGATAAAGATAGATATCAAAGATGAGATCAAAGAAGATTTGGTTCTTAATGGTGGGAACGAATATAGCAGAGATCAAAGATCAAGTCTGTGTTTAGTCTGTGCTGGGTACGGTGGTTGTTCGTTATTGATTACCAATCAACCAATCAGGAAAAAGTGGGCGGAGTCTTGCTTTTGCATGAATTGTAAACGTTCGACGTTATGAAGGGCTCGGCATTCAATTACAGTTCAAGAGGCTTCTGCACATTCGATGAGTGGTCGCAGGCGCGCATCGGACCATCGGGCGAATGTGTAAGCCTTACTTTTACTTGTATGTGATTCACAGTATCTGTGTGGAATTCGGCATCTCCTCTTTTTTGATCGCATTTGCGCCGATCAGATCGAGTGCCCTCATGCATGCCCTAGAGCAACGCGATCATCATTTTTTATACTTTTTAAAAATAATTATTTTTTTAAAGTTGATGAACATTGTGATTCGCGTGTCTGGAGCGGGAATCACCGCGAGCGGATTATCACGGGCTCCGCATTTAACTACATAGGACGCGGTAAACTAAAAATTCTGCACCAGGTGCACGGACAGTATAATTTACCCTTGCATGGACTTATATTAGCGACTCTGATAAATGTGGAAAAACAAGAAAAAATATTTCATTGTGGTCAAAAACTACTGAATTTATTTTATAAACAATATTTCAAATAAATAATATAAATTACAAATTCATATAAAGAGAAAAAAAATAGCATTTCAAAAAAATCCGCGAAAAAATTGCACGGCAAATTTTGACACTTTTTAAAAACCGTGAAAAAATTGCTCGGCAATTTTTTCGCGTTTTTTTCTTCTTTTTCTCTTTCGTTGCTACCCTTGCAAAAGACGAATGAATTGAC
>LS486698.1:64369-103227 GCA_900490705.1 Pristionchus arcanus
CCCTACTGCGTTCTTACAGAGATTTCAATTGGGATAACGCCCAAGCATAATGATGAGCATCGAAAATGACCAAATGTTGTTATTTTCGTGATATATTCATTAAATGTAATAATGTGATTCACCATGAAAGGGGCGGATGCGTCGGTGTCCGAGTCTTTGGCTGTTCGGTAGTAGATGGCTAATCTCTCCTCGCCTGCTCTTCCGTCCTGACAAAGGCACTGGTTCAGTAAGAGATCATTTGTAATTTTGTAGCTATAGAAATGTGAACGCGCACTTCATCACGAGTCGTTTGGTATGTTGCACGCTGGAATCGGTTGAGTTTCCATCGAAAAAGGCGCGAAAAACGCTGTAGGAGTGAATTTCATCATATTACATAATGATGACGAATTTTGTTTTTCCAAGAGGAGTCCAATGGTCTCGGAGATAGCTTTGTATGATGAGTTTGAGCCGAGTTATAGCGATTTTTTAACAGCATGACAGACGTTACACACACACACAGACAGGCAGACAAACACTAAGATATGTTACTTATCAACAAGGAACAAGGAATAGACTAGACGGTACACATAGCGTTCGACAATATCACGGGTGTGGGGGTTTCTATAGAAGAGCTCGTGGAAAAAGTTACATTTCAATTTACATTTTTCAAGAAATTTACGAATTTTTATTTTGAAAATCGAATGAGTTTCACTGAAAACATATCATGTAGTTAAATGCGGAGCCGCGATGTGTACAGGGTGGAAGAGCAAATGACCTGCAATGGGCGCGTCTTAATCATGATTGGGCCGATATCGCGAATAGAGAAAAGTGTGCATCAATGGAAATTCGAATTTCGTCCATCATAATAATAATTATGCAAATAACAAGGACTGACGAGAGGAAAAGAAAGAAATACAAAACCCTTAACGCCATCTTCTTCGTTACATCCACTGCTTTGAGAAGGAATCCCGCCCTGCCTCCGGTTGCGGGGAACGTCAGAATGCGGTTACTCGCAAGGAGCACCTGAATGGAATAGGAATATGAGTGTCAATTGGACTAAAAGGAATCTGCTCTTTCAATTGAATGTTTTCAATAGAATGACTCGCTTGTAATATTTTTTAAAATATCTTAATTCGGAAATGTGAGAACAGACCAAATTTAGTAATCTTACTCGGGAGAGCCAATATAAATTCGCCGGAATACGAGCAGCTTCAGCCATGAATATTTCTACAGCCAGAGAGTTTATCTGCATCAATCGATGTGAATGAATTGGCACGAAACGGACTGTGAGGGAGATAATGAATCGAACCTTCTTGGACAAGTTGTCCGCACGATGCCGCGAGAATACTTCACTGAACCTGAATGCATTGGCAATGAACAGTTAGTAACAAGGATTCCTATACCGTTTCCGCTCGCGGTGATTCCCGCTCCCGACACGCGAATGCAGATGTTCATCAACTTCAAAAAAAAATTATTATTTTTAAAAAAGTATAAAAAATGATGATCGCGTTGCTCGAGAGCATGCATGAGGGCACTCGATGATGGCACTGAAATGAGCTCAAAATGGTTTCAGGAGTAGCGCCGAACGATTGCAACTCAGTAACGCTAGATGCGGATCAGATTTCCTAGTTCCAAAGCTCCAACGATCCAACATTTCGAAATCATTTTCTTTTCGCACTTTTGACATTTATCGATAGCGTGCACTTAGCAGTGCCACATTTTCCCGATGTCGGGTAATTGCGCGAGTCGAGAGGGCCGTATCGGGCCGCCTCATTCTTCATTCGCCTCGCTCTCGACCCGGCACGATACCGAATGGCCCGCCCCGTATTGCGAACTCTAATAGAGTTCAAAATCCACCACTACCCGAGTCCACGGGTACCCGTCAATGAAGAATGACAGGGAGAATTACCCGAGTCCACCACTCAAAATCTTTCAATTACCCGAGTCCAGAAAGGCAAAATTGTTAGTTTTCGATCGTTTAACTATCTGTTTTCGAGCAATTAGGATCATGAGACCGATATTGCACATAATTTCGACCATCCAAACCTCTAGCGAGTGATTGCTCGCAAATTTCGACTAGCAGTTTAGGCAGTTTCGACTGTTTACATTTAGGTATGATCTTGGTTTCTAGAACTTCTTCGGTACAAGAATACTTCAGGGAACCTATTCGAATACAAAGGAGCGTTTTCAGTCAATTAATCGGGACTAAGCTTCCGTAATTGGTTTGCCAAACTCCCGCAACAGATTTAACTGTTTAGCCTTGTATTTGGCCTGTATCGAACGAGAACCGAAAGTTATGTCAGTAGGTAACTTTTCACTGATATTGCTTGTAATTTGATGCTCATTTGGCTGTGTTATTGCTGCGAAAAGTTCCGTGGACTCGGATAATTGAGCGAATTGAGGGAAAAGTCTCGGGTATTTCCGTTTCTCATTTCTCGCGCTCGCGACCCGGTGCGTGTCGGAATTACAAGTCCCGTATTTCGAACTCTAAAGACCAGGAAAGCGCAGCAATAAGTTTTCGCTCGAAAGTTCTCAATTACACCCAGTATCTCACGAATCTTTTTCCGCATTATGACACATTTGAATGCAGATATAAAATATCGAGTCAATTTCCAAATTATAAAACAATTAAGAAAGATTGAAAAGGCAACAATCTCTGACTAATAGGTAAAAGAGAAGAGCGATAGATAAGAAGCAATCAAGTGAAACCGTGCTGATAAGATTCCTCGTGTCCATTGATTCTTCATGAATTTCCATTTGGTTTATTATGATTGCTCACAGCTATGATTCATAAATATGTATTTGTTTATTTTACATGAGCGCAGTGCAGAAGAAAATGTTTCAACCTTCAGAATGCTGATTACACTGTTGTTATGCTTCGCGGGAACTTATAGTGTGACGTCAGCGCCATGCTTATGCGATATTGGAAAGATGCAGAGCAACGAGGGAACGACGCAAAAGAATTGGACGGTAAAGCATTGCTCATAAAATTAATTCACACTAATTATTTCACATTCAGTTCGCTCCGATCACTTACACACCATCCGGGGATGGATGTTACCTGACAGTGCACTGTACGGTGAGGTGTTCCTATGATATTGCAGAAAATAAAATTTAGAAAAACACCCAGAATAGCCACTAAATATATAGGTTGGGATAGTTTTTTTTAAGTCTGCTTAATTATGCGTTTTGCATATTTTCATCACCATAATTGCAGGGCTACTCCCCACTCGCCTTTGGGCTGTATTACTCATATACTGCACAGGGAGATACTCCTATTCTCGATCCGGATGATGCGGTTTTAAATAATTTAATTTCCTGTTTGCTCATCATGAAATTTCAGGCTAATCTCGAATTTCAAGATACTCCCGAGATCAAACCAAGTTCTTTGGATTATAAATATATGAGGTATCTCGATATCCAGTTATTTATTACAAATTAGATGTCAGATGCGTTGGCAATAACTGGATAGTTTATGCTTCCGACGTCGATTTTCTTGCACAGAATGATCCCGATGGAGATCCATCTATGTGGTACATGTACAACAATATATTTTGCATTCGTGAGTCCTTTTCCATATTAAAATTTAACTAACGCGATGCATTTCACAGAGCCCGATTTACCACCACCCACCACAACTATGGCAGGTAATTGAAGAAAACAATTAAGTTTGGTCGAAAAGACCATTTCGACATCAGATTTCACTACCACATCGCAAAGGCCTCCAGAACAAACAACTACTTCTATAGGGACATTTTCAGGTAATCAATGGTATTGATCAACAAAATATTTGAAACAGATTCCTACTGCAACTGTGGATTCGTCGACGGTTGGTTCGACAACTGGGATCCATCCGAAATCTGGGTCGATTTAATCATTATTCTCGATACATCGTCATCGATGGGAGAAAGTTTGGAAGAGGTATTAAGTATATCTCAACTTTACTCGACTTCTTCAAAAATGATGAAGGCAAAATCCGCGCTAACTTCCTTTATTGATCTCATGAGTACCGATTCTGCGGCTGAGTTTTATTCGAGAATCGGTGTCATTTCTGCTTCGGACACCATTGAGGTGAAATTATACGACGGCACCTTCAAATCATCATCATTTTATCAGATAATCTACAACTTCAACATGAGTTCCACTGATAATCTCGATTCCGTCAAACAGCAGAAAGTTGATCAGATTGATGTCGGAGCGTTCGTGCAGTATCTAATCTTATTATTTTGTATTATGATTCAGAGCATTTCAAGCAGCTCTGAAGATGTTTTCCGATGGCGCAGAATTGGATTCATTCAGAGAAGATGCAAAACAGATCATCTACTATCTCACTAACTCTGCACCGTACATTTTTTTTATTGTTTTAGTCGTAATTATGCACAATTTTAGAGGCACAGTTATGAATGCAGTGAACGATTTCAAAACTGGTGGAGGAATTATCATTGTCAATGGTTAAATCTTTTTCAAGTTTGAGCAAGATCGTTATTTTCAGATTTTGTCTTGGAGGGAGAAGTAGCTGCGCCTGGATTGAAGAAACTTGCATCGGATAACTTCTATTTCACGGACCTCTCGAAAAATTATTTGAACAACTTGGGTGTCCTCTGTGAAGGTAAAGTTCCTTCTCAATCATGATCATGAGTTTAATTTCCAGCCAATTGTTTCTGCAAGCCGTCCAAGCATCCGTTCAACGACGATGAGATCAGTCCACGAACTCAAGCGAATCGTTAGCATTATCTAAAAAAGGCGACAAAGGTATAGGTGTATCCACGTCAAACGTTTTTACAGTCGTAAGACAACGCTATGTGGAACCCAGTTGAGAGGCCAGCTGTTAGCTGCTGCTACATTATCGAATAGTTTGAGATATTTGTGAAATCTTATTCAGGTGGTTGTTTTCACCCGGTCAACAATGGTATTCCTCAGCCAAAAGCTCGCGAAACTTGTCAGAAGGAAGGGGCATCGCTCGTTTCAATTCACGATCCTGACAAGGAGTTCTTCGTGAATAGTGGTCCGTTTTCTTTCCCATACTTGTCATAATATTTCATCGATCTCAGTTGTCTCCGTATTCGGTCCGAAGAACAAGTACTGGCTTGGGCTCGAGTACGAAGAATCCGCATGGCAGTGGGATGACAAGGTGATTTACAGAGACTGATGAATTAATCTATTATTCAGTCAACGGATCCATTCACCGATTGGGACACCAACCAACCCGATACAAACGGAGGCAAGAATCTTTGTGCGTTCGCAACTCAGACAACGGGGCTGAACGTGCGATGGTGAGGAATGGCCAGGATCAAAATAACAACAACAACAACAATTTTCATTTAGGACGTCAGCAAACTGTGCGATGGGCGGAGTAATTTATGTGTGCGAAAGTGCTCCCTGTTCGTGTGGAAACAAAAACTGCTGAGGACCATCACAGTCGATAAAGTATATTTATATTTACAGTTGTATCGAAATTGTCATGTTGTGAAATTCAGACATTTGCATTGCTTGAAACAAAGAGAGGTTAATGAAAGATAACATACGCTAAATGTCAGTTAAAGAAATTGTTGTACTCTATGCGCCAAATTGCTGAGGTAAAAGATTTATCGGACAATTAAAATTGATGATTATTTTGGTTTTCCGCACATAACAGATTGAATCGGTACGTTGTAATATTTATTTTCAATGTCCAAATACTTCCATAATCCATCACGGCATACTATTCCAAGATCAGGCGATGGATCATTCGCAGACGCTACACTGAGGTAAGCCTTAAAAATTTATGTTTTTGCTGGATCAGGAAAATGGCAAAAAAAGACTATGAGGGCATGTGTGCTCACTCCAGCAGTGCCTCCAAAGGACAAAATCACATTTCCAGCAGAGCATCCGAAGACAACTTTCGTACATTCGCCAGTCGACGACTGGGCTAACAAAATCTGTAATTATTGACAATTGAAATTTTTCTAGCACAGGGGATCGGGAGAGAATGAACGAACTCAGAGCCTAATGTATTTACTCACTGTAGTATTACTGTTATAATTCGCGAAAAAGTTAGTCCTAATTTGTTGATAAACAAAAAGGAAACCGTGAAATTTGTGCAATCGAATCCAGCAGGACAGTTAGTACCCTCAATTGGAAGAAACCCACATCTGCATGAAACTGCAATAATCATCATTTATTGAGCTATTTCGGTATTAGAAAGCTGTGAACCTTTCTTATAGCAGGCCAACTCATCAAGGTCATGTTGCTCATTCTCTCCTAGGATGTCGATCTTCCATTTACTGTCGGATCCACAGGAAATTACTGGCGTCAAAGCCTATGATAATTCACTGTGTTTTCGAATGTATAATTAATTTGGCAGTGGGGATAACCTTGAATATTTCTTCCGAGAAAACCTGCTTCGGGTCAGGTTGATTGTCAAAGAGTTTGGAGTTGACATAGTAAGAGGAGCCAGCAGGGCACATTAGCGTTACCTGGAATAGAAAAGATTACCTATCAATGATAATGTAGAACTATCACCGCACTGCATCCATTCACAGTATTGTACGACATTGCAGCCGATGCTGGGGTAATTTGACATGCTTGTTCGCCTTGGATACCATCATACATTGACGTACACTGATAGTTCTCCTTGTAGAAAGAGTCCTTCGCACATTTTCGACAAGGCGCAACTATAAATAGCGAAGTATATTGGTACAAAATAAAGCATAATAACAGCAAAGACTCATTAAACATATATGATATATCAATAAGAATAGAGGAAGATTTTCACCTGGAATCCTCGCTTCGGAAGGAGCTTTCGTTGGAAAGCACGCTTGACTCACACTTATCAAGAAGGATAGAGCAAACAGCAAACTAATCATGCTTGCTGCCGATTGAACTAACTTGCACATTAAATATATCGCCGAGGAGATTCGCAATCCGGAATGGCATTGGTTTCCCAACGGAATTTCTCCAATCTAACCAATTGTCTAGACCTTTTTCTTGCGTTTCCCGCTGTCTTTTTTACCTCGATTCTTAGCTCGGGGGCTTTTTTTTCTGGGACGATCCATTTGTTTAGGATATCTACACATTTGATCGATGCGGCTATAGAAATTAATGAAGTGGATGGATCTAAAAAGAACTTTGACAATTTCCAAACTTTTAAATCTTTAACCCGAAACGGAAATGTTACAAAAATTATTTAATTCAGCTTATTAATGTCATTCATAAAAATCGCCTGTCGCAGCTGAATATTTTGCGAAATCACGAATGCGCTAGTTGATAGATAACAATCCGAAAAGGGAAAGTGGATTCAAACGCAGAGTGAGTAAAAACGATTTGCTCCGGTTCTCTATTAATTTCGTTGTTCAATAGTCTCCTCTTTTGCAAGTGCACGTTTCTCGATGTAGAACAAATAATAAATAAATCAAAAGACGACAGATCTGTAATGATTCCAAAGTTAACACATCATGGATAATGAATTGTGCCACTGAAGGAACACGTAAACAATCATAGTGTCAAACATTAACAGAAAGTAACAGGTGAATACAGATAGTATATTATCGCAATATATTTGTAGTACTTGGTAGAGCCACTAGTAGAGCCACTCATTAAATTCACGATACATCAACACAACAAGTATTGATAATGTTGACTGGGTATTTTTAGTATTTTACAGTTTTGTTAGGCACTACCATAACAACATTATATCCACAGTCATAACTCATATTTCACATTTGTTTCCTTTTTTCTTCACTTCCTCGAACACGTTTTGTCTTTTCTCGAGAGAAGAGCTACTCGGACAATGCGTTCTTCAGGATTTATCAGGCAAGCCTCAACTTTTTGCGCATAATTTATGAAACTTCTTGTAGGTGGCTCTCCTCAGCGATATCGCTTCAATTGTATTCAAGCATTTATTCGCCGTATTCCCTTCGCTTGGCTGGTTCAATGATTTCTACTCAGCTCATGAAATTGTTCTTCCGATTTGAGCAAATTTGTAGTGTTTCAAGGAATTTACATCTTCAGTTATTCCTCTTCTCTTCGTATTTTACACGAACAGTCGAGGGATTTTCGAACATGGCACTGTGTCGAGCTACCGCCATCATATTCCCCTTGTCTCACAACAGGGTCGGTATCTTTCATTATCCACATTGATAAAGAAAAACATCCATTTCAGTTATGGATCAGAAGAAATCTCACGATCGTTTTCATCGCTCAGTTTATCGCTGGTTTTATTACCGGAGCGAATTCAGCCACATTCGAGGCTTTTTGGAGACGGTATCCTAGAGATAGAATTTATCCAGTGGTAAGGAAAGCAATTTGAAATGTTTGTCGAAAATGACTCTTTCAGCAAGTGGAAACGGATGCTTTGAAAACATTTTGGCTTCAAAGCTTCCTTATTTTGACATTTTGTGTTGTAATGCTCTGCTTGCTGTACCTTATCATCATCGTCAAGTTCAAAGCACAGCTGAAAGTATTCAATTGAAATTTATAGATTGGATATTATTATTATTCAGGAGTACAAAAGTCTTTCCTCTGCGTACAGTGCTCAATCAAACAGGAGCAATCAAGCGGCTCCGCTTTTGTACATTTCATTTGCAGTTATTTCAACCGAGGTTTGCGTTGATAGGAATTTCTTAATTTTTCCTGGATTAAATTCCTGGATTCAAATTGCCTATGCTTGTTTCTTCTATTACTTTTTCGTGGGATACATTCTATTCGGCGTGAGTGTATGAAATGATTCTCACAAAAATTAATATTTAGGTCGATTGCCGTATTTTCTTCTCTATTCTGACTGTCACTACTGATTTTTACTCATCGATTCCTGCCTTTTTACTTCTTATTTTCTGCAGCTTCGTGCGAAATGATGTGCGAAATTGTGATCGTGTTTTTGTTAAGATATTTTTTTTTAGAATCAAATGGTGTATTTCGATAAGCAATTCAAGTGCTGTGAAGAGTTTGCATAGTATCAAATCCGACAATCTGAAATATTGAAAGATTTTTTCATTATATCACATGGCGCTGATAAATATATTCAATGAATTGTGACAATGCCTATAAATGAACTGCCATTGTGTGAATTTCTCAAATTCGATCTGCAAGAGTTTAATCTAGTAGTAGTCATTCCAAGCATACCCTCTGGACTCGATCAGAGTCTCCACTGACTCCGGTGGCGTCCGGCGACAGTAGCAATTTTTCGTAGAAATTATCCCGTATAATCGAGATCAACTATCGAAATGGTCAACAATCACAACACGGATCATCCCGCTTCTTCAGATGAGGAGCCCACGTTCGAAATCGAAGGTTATTTTTTGCGAATTATTTCGATGATATTGACATGTTAACCGAATCATCCAGGAACTTTCCCGACGACTGATAAAATTGATATTGGTTGGAGAGAATTCGATAATTCAACAAGCGGAGAATCGAATGAGATCAGTATTATGACTGTTCTCGAGAAAATCGTACGCGACAAGGTAGTTTTTCTTAAAATTAGAGATCGATTTTGCTTATTCGATTTTCAGGTAATTCTGGAAAAGCAACTCCGTGATAAAGAGGCGGAAATTAGTGCTAAAGATGCTGAAATCGAGAGGCTCATGAATTTAAACGATGAATTACAGAGACAGAACCAGGTAAATATTGTATGGGCTTGCGAAAAATATCTACCCGATTACTTATTTTCCATATCCTCAGTGGCAAACTCACCGAAATTTATTGTTTTTATGCAAATTATCAACCGGATTACTTTTTTCAGGCCCTCGATAAATTCACCGATGTCGATCTCAATGAGGTGAATACTCGCACTGTGACACTGAAGAGAGAATGCGGAGGACTCTTTGGCCTAAGTACGGCAGGAACCTCGATCACGAAAGTGGGAAGTCCTGCGGAGATTCAACAGATTGTGCGAGGCGATCAGATCATTTCCATTGATGGAACGAACGTCGAGACGCTTTCCCACAAGGATATTGTCAGAATGATTCATGATGCGGCTGAAAGCTGCACTTTCGTACTCCGTTACAACTTGGAAAGACTGAGAGACGTGGAAATGGATTGGATCGTGGAAAATTGCGTGAAAACTGAGAAGGTGCATATTTTTACAACGATCAATCATCGACATTATGTTTCTTCGAAAAAATAATAAATTTCAGGAGAAGAAACTCCCCAGACCACCGATCAAGACCAGCCAGGAACCTCCCAAGCCCTCAAAGAGTGCGAGTCATGGCTCAACAAATGATCTCGCCTCCGCCTCTCCAATTCTGCCTCTTCCCCGCAGTGATCGAACCGTGACCATTCGCACTGGAACCGATGGAAAGTTTGGCATGGAACGAATCGGAACGTCGATTTCTGGAGTGAGAAAGGGTTCGTCAGCTGAGCTTCAAGGAGTGAGGAGGGGAGATCAGATCATTTCCATCAACGATATCGACGTCGAGACTCTGTACTTCGACATTGTCGCTGACGAATTCAAGAAAGCGAGGGAAACTGGCAAGATTAGACTGGTTGTTCGCTACAATCCCGAACAGTTGTTAAACCAGTTGGAAATTTCATCTAAGAGTTGATTTTTGATCAGTAAGCTATTGTCGAATAAATAATTTAATAAACTGCTGGATGTTTCATTAATTCGCATTTTTACACTGTGTTTTACAAGTAACGTAAAACTTACTTCTACCGTAAAATTACCGTGCTTTTACCGAAATATACCGTAAAATACCGTCGGTGGAACGTTTTCCTCCCGATTGACGGTAAATCGTGCCTCGAAATTCCGTGGAAATCTGTATTTAGTATCCATTTCCTCCTCTCTTTCTCTTATCTCCTGTCGCTCTTGCACCTTACAATTCGTTTTCAGTATTTTTACAAAATCACGCACATTTTTTAAACAAGTAAAATAAGGAGAAAACAGCGAAAGAACGGGGAAATTTTTCCGCGTGCAAATTTCAACAATGATATATTTTGAACTAAATTTATCATTTGACCGAGCATTCTTATTCTTCTTTCTCCTTCTCTTCTTTCATCGTCTGCTCACTCAGCGTTTAGAATCACGACCAAGTGCGTTGACACTGCCACCTGAAATGGTAATATTTAAAACGTATCCTCTGTGTCTTTGCAGTAATTTTGACAGGAAAAATGAGCAAAAAATTAAAGGCATTGCCCGGGGCTGAAACGTCATCAACATGACGGTATTTACAATTTTTAAACTTTGAACCCAAAAATGTTGATCGTTGATCTTTGATCTCGCGATTTTCAAATTATTTCATTATCGCGAAGGAGATCATTCGATCTGCTTCGCGATAGTTTTTCCACTCCTAACTTCCATCACTCTGATTGATAACGCATTTGCTTGGGAGACAATGGATTGATTGCGTCTCCAGTCTGACAAATACTCTTGATCTCTTATCATGGTTGATCTTTTTTTAGGCAAAAATCGCTACATTCCAACGCTTCAATAAATTGAATTTATCTCGAATCCAATTGCAATCACGACAAAACTCACAGATATCTTATCAGGACGGATAACCTCTCATCATTCTATCTTCTCGATAGAAAAAAACGCTCTTTATCAGTGTCAAACAACGAACGAGGTGAATGGGTGAAACACAAAGGGGATAGGCAGTAACCTCACTAGCAAGGCCACATAGCGGGCGGGATTCCAACTGTTTGAGGACGCGCGCTTACGTGGCGTAATCGGGAACCGAGCGGGAGGAGGGGAGGGGAGAGACAGGAGGAAAATGAGAGAGTGCCTGACAGACAGACGGCCCTATCGCCTCTATTACTCACTTCCAGTCACTTACTCAGCAAAAAAGAAAGTATGGATGATACAACAAACAAACGAGCGAATAAACTCAACAATAGACTGGGGACAGGAGTTACTACTTGCTGATCCACTTACACGGCGTGGAGTATGATGACGAGATGCGTGGAGACTCCCACCTGAAGTGGTATATATAATGGAATATTTAAAACGTATCCTCTGTGTCTTTGCAGTAATTTTGACAGGAAAAATGAGCAAAAAATTAAAGGCATTGCCCGGGGCTGAAACGTCACCAACATGACGGTATTTACAATTTTTAAACTTTGAACCCAAAAATGTTGATCATTGATCTTTGATCTCGCGATTTTCAAATTATTTCACTATCGCGAAGGAGATCATTCGAAAGAGCGTAAAAAGCTATGTTGAAACCCAAAGGATTTTAAATTTCGACCATATTGACCTAAGTATTGAATGTGACGTTATTTTTTAATGAGCCCATCACAAGATAGTGAATTCCGAACATTTAAAATCGCGGAATCATAGATCATAGATCAAAAATGTTGTGTTCAAAGTTCAAAAATCGAAAATATTATTCCTAGGGCTCATGTTGTTACCATTTGATTCCCGTGCAATGTTTTTTTTTTAATTTTGCACTCTCCCAGCTCCGTTCTTACAGAGAACTCGCTTTCATAGGTATATCGCCCAAGCACTATCTAGTGATGAATATCGAAAATCACCGAATGTTGTTATTTTCGTGTTATACACATTAAATGTAATGGAAGAACGTGATTCACCTTGAACAAGGCGGATGGATCCTTGTCGGAGGCGGACGCCAGCGTGTAGAACACCCTGATCTGTTCCTCACCAGCGGCTCCATCCTGACAAATGCACTGGTTCAGTTAGAGATCAGACCATTTTTGTCATTTACTATCTATCTAGCGGCAGATCGACACCACACGATTTGTTTGGCTCTTTTGTCTGACCAAAGAAAGAGATGGCACAGAAATCGTAATTGCAATTGCATCAAAATTAGGGCTGTCAGAGTGAAGAATCCGTCTCTTCATTCCGCATGCTCTCTCGCCACTCTGGCCGGTGAGAGAGTACGCAGAATGAAGAGACGGATTGTTCTCTCTGACAGCCCTAGTCAAAATAGTTACCTTGCGAGTGATTTCAACATGATGGTGATCTGCGCCTTCTACGAACGAATACACAGTGTCGGACGTGTAGAGATTGGACGAACAGCCGATCTGCAATGGACGCGTCTTAAAGGAGGTGTCCCACGAATATCCGACTAATTGAGTTCTCGACGTGAGATGGTGGGTCGTGGCAACCCGATAACACTTTCGAAACTCCCATGTTTTCAATATTCGTATGAACTGAGATATAAGCATTTGGCTGCGTTCCAAGTGACCTTGCGCGCGCAGGCAACGAGCGAGAGAGCGTGCGAAATGAGGAGAGCGCGCCCTCTCATTCCTCACTTTGCATAGCCGACCGCGCAATTCGTGGGACGCCTTCTTTAATCATGATTGGGCAGATATCGCAAATAGAGAAAAGTGTGCAGCAATGGATATTCGAATTTCGCCCATCATAATAAAAAATATGCAAATAACAAGGACTGAGGAGAGGAAAAGAAAGAAATACAAAAACCTGAACGGCGTATCTCGTTTGCGCGTCGGACACTCGGAGAAGGAATCCCGCACGTCCACCAGATGCAGCGAAGGACATCGTGCGGACACTCGCAAGGAGAGGCTGAATGGAATATGAATATCAGTGACAATTGGATCTGATCTTTAAATGAATGTTTTCAATAGCTTGATAAGAATGGCTCGCTTGTAACACCCAAGTTTGTTTTTAATATGTTAATTCGGCAATGAGAGAACAGACCAATTTCTGTATTTTTTATATTATATTACTTACTCGATTTAGCCAGACCAGATTTGACGGAATGATCGGCTCTGCGGCGACGAATCGTTCCACAGCCACTGCGTTGAACTGCAGCAATCGATTGATATTAGAGTTCGAAATTCGGGTCGCCGTCTCTTCATTCTGCACACTCTCTCGCCTCTCTGACCGGTTAGAGAGCAAAGAAGAGATGATTTCCCGTATTTCGAGCTCTAATCGATATGAGTGAGTGGGCACGAAACGAATTGTCAGGGTGAAAAAGAATCGAACCTTCTTGGCTACGGTATCCGCATGGTGAGCCTTGTACAGCTCGGCAAACCTGAATGCATTGGCAATGAATAGTTCCTGACAAGGATTCCAATATAGGGCTGTGAGGGTGAAGAATTCGTCTCTTCATTCCTTGCCCTCTCTCGTCCTTCTGACCGGTGAGTAAGCGGAATGAAGAGACGAATTCTTCACCCTCACAGCCCTATATTGGAATCCTTGTCAGGAACTATTCATTGCCAATGCATTCAGGTTTGCCGAGCTGTACAAGGCTCACCATGCGGATACCGTAGCCAAGAAGGTTCGATTCTTTTTCACCCTGACAGTTTGTATCGTGCCCACTCACTCATATCGATTAGAGCTCGAAATACGGGAAATCATCTCTTCTTTGCTCTCTAACCGGTCAGAGAGGCGAGAGAGTGTGCAGAATGAAGAGACGGCGACCCGAATTTCGAACTCTAATATCAATCGATTGCTGCAGTTCAACGCAGTGGCTGTGGAACGATTCGTCGCCGCAGAGCCGATCATTCCGTCAAATCTGGTCTGGCTAAATCGAGTAAGTAATATAATATAAAAAATACAGAAATTGGTCTGTTCTCTCATTGCCGAATTAACATATTAAAAACAAACTTGGGTGTTACAAGCGAGCCATTCTTATCAAGCTATTGAAAACATTCATTTAAAGATCAGATCCAATTGTCACTGATATTCATATTCCATTCAGCCTCTCCTTGCGAGTGTCCGCACGATGTCCTTCGCTGCATCTGGTGGACGTGCGGGATTCCTTCTCCGAGTGTCCGACGCGCAAACGAGATACGCCGTTCAGGTTTTTGTATTTCTTTCTTTTCCTCTCCTCAGTCCTTGTTATTTGCATATTTTTTATTATGATGGACATAATTTGAATTGCTGCACACTTTTCTCTATTTGCGATATCGGCCCAATCATGATTAACACGCGTCCATTGTAGATCAGCTTTCCGTCGCCCCTCTATTCTTCCGACTCAAAGTTCGCTTTCGTCGAGGGAGAAGCGTACTTGCACGTGACCGTGAATCGAATGGTAATCTATTTTAACTAGGGCTGTCAGAGAGAACAATCCGTCTCTTCATTCTGCGTACTCTCTCACCGGTCAGAGTGGCGAGAGAGCATGCGGAATGAAGAGACGGATTCTTCTCTCTTACAGCCCTAATTTTGATGCAATTGCAATATCGATTTCTGCATAAGTGCTTTTTCTTTCTTTGGTCAGACAAAAGAACCAAACAAATCGGGTAGTGCCGATCTGCCACTAGCTAGATAGTAAATGACAAAAATGGTCTGATCTCTTACTGAACCAGTGCCTTTGTCAGAATGGACAAGCCGGGGAGGAACAAGCGAGAATATTCTATACGCTGGCGTCCGCCTCCGACACGGACCCATCCGCCTTGTTCAAGGTGAATCACGTTCTTCCATTTCATCTAATGTGTATAACACGAAAATAACAACATTCGGTGATTTTCGATATTCATCACTAGTGCTTGGGCGATATACCTATGAAAACGAGTTCTCTGTAAGAACCGAGCTGGGAGAGTGCAAATTTTTTAAAAACATTGCACGTGAATCAAATGATACCAACATGAGCCCTAGAAATGATATTTTCGATTTTTGAACTTTGAGCACAAAATTTTTGATCTATGATTCCGCGATTTTAAGTATTCGGAATTCACTATCGTGTGATGGGTTCATTAAAAAAAGTCACATTCAAAACTTAGGTCAATATAGTTGAAATTAAAAATCCATTGGGGTTTCAACATAGCTTTTTATACTCTTTCGAATGACGATAGTGAAATAACTTTAAAGAAGGTGTCCCACGAATATCTGGCTAACTGAGTTCTCTATGTGAGGTGGTGGGTCGCGGTTACCCGATAACACTTTCGAAACTCCCAAATCACCATTTTTCGTTTGAACTGAGTTATGATCAATTGGCCGCGTGCCAAGTGACCCTGAAATGCAGGCAAAGAGCGAAAGAGCGTGCGGAATGAGGAGAGCGTCCCTCTCATTCCTCACTTTGCATAGTTAGGGCCCACAAGCTCCGCCCACTTTGGTGTGACATGATTTTGCAAAAAAGCGAGACGGGGAGTGCACAAAGTTCATTCTGAACCAAATCACTCGTTCTAAATTGCTATGGATAGCGCTTACCATCCCCAATTGATTGAGCACTGTCCGAGAAATGCACAACATCAGTAAGTAGGTAAAAATTGGACTCAAACGAAGGGAATAGGGTCGAGTCTCGACGAAACTCAACTTTTCTAAGGCTTATTGCAGGAAAATTCTGCTCGGACAAAGTTTTTCTGACTCATTGGAATATTTTACGACTTTTAGAGAAAAAATTAGAATTTTAGCAGCCTTCCCTGGCTTGTGCACTCTCGATTTATGAGGGGCGTGCGAGAGGCGGGCGGAGGGGAGCGAGAGAGGCGGGGAGAGGGACAATGATATATTTTAGATCGCTGTGCGATGAAAATGAAGCTAGTTATTCTATAGTTTTAGGACCAAAAAATCGATAAAATCAAAAATTGACCAAAACAAGTAGATGGAGCTCCTCCAGACCCCCAAGGGTACATACCTACGAAGTTTCATGGAAATCGGGGACAAAAAGTTTTTCCTAGTTTTTCCTAGGCATTCATACAATCGTACAGGAAACCCGTGATAAGTGATAAGATAAGTGAGGCTTACCGTCTCGCCCGAGGGGCTCTCGCGGGCGCGCATCCATTCGTCCAGTGTGCACAGTCCTCTGCTTGTGAAGTTGTGCGATCCACTGGAGATCAGGTCCATCGCTGCCCACAAGAAGAGAATGAAAGCCTCGGGCGTTAGCTTGTGCTGAAATTAATCACATTTACTACGGCACTGAGAGCAAAGGCACGATAATTATATCAAAAACTAGCACTTACCGGAGGAGCCATGAGGATGCGTAAGACGAGGAAGAATGAGGAGACCGGGTCGAGCGGAATCACTGTCGAAATGAGTATATTAGAGATCGGTCACCAATTTCCAAAACCAACACTAATCACCCGCTATCTGAGTAATTGCCAAACTACTCTTCCCTAGCGGTTCACAAACTATTGTCTTCCAGTGCACAAGTTGATTGCCAAACCAACTAGTGACGTGATTCACAAACCACGATTTCCTCAGACAAACACGCGATGGAACATGACAGAAAACAAGAGAGAAGACAGACACAAAACTTGAGCATGGAATCAGATGAAGATAGGGGAGATGGAGGCGGTAATTATGTAAAGAGTGTGTGCTAATGCAATAGGGGAGTGGGGAGGAGAGGGAACGTCCCTCGATACAACACTATTATACAAATCAGAAATACGGTAGGAATGGGGGGGGTTCCTTCTTTGCGAGAGTCGTCGATGCTCATTCCGAGTGCAGTTGCACAACTATACATGGGCGGGGACGGCAATCTGAAATGGTATATAAAATGGACTATTTGAAACGCATTCTATGTAAGAGTGCATTTGATTGACGGAAAAATTAGCAAACAATTTAAGAGCATTGCCCGGGCTGAAACATTACCAACATGACCACTAGGAACGGTATTTACGATTCTTGAACTTTTAACCCAAAAATGTTGATCTTTAATCTCGCGAATTTCAATTTTTTTCATTCCTAGGGCTCAAGTTGGTGGCATTTGAGTCACGTGCAACTTTTTTTTTTTTAAATCGCACTCTCCCTACTGCGTTCTTACAGAGATTTCAATTGGGATAACGCCCAAGCATAATGATGAGCATCGAAAATGACCAAATGTTGTTATTTTCGTGATATATTCATTAAATGTAATAATATGATTCACCATGAAAGGGGCGGATGCGTCGGTGTCCGAGTCTTTGGCTGTTCGGTAGTAGATGGCTAATCTATCCTCGCCTGCTCTTCCGTCCTGACAAAGGCACTGGTTCAGTAAGAGATCATTTGTAATTTTGTAGCTATAGAAAAGTGAACGCGCACTTCATCACGAGTCGTTTGGTATGTTGCACGCTGGAATCGGTTGAGTTTCCATCGAAAAAGGCGCGAAAAACGCTGTAGGAGTGAATTTCATCATATTACATAATGATGACGAATTTTGTTTTTCCAAGAGGAGTCCAATGGTCTCGGAGATAGCATTGTATGATGAGTTTGAGCCGAGTTATAGCGATTTTTTAACAGCATGACAGACGTTACACACACACACAGACAGGCAGACAAACACTAAGATATGTTACTTATCAACAAGGAACAAGGAATAGACTAGACGGTACACATAGCGTTCGACAATATCACGGGTGTGGGGGTTTCTATAGAAGAGCTCGTGGAAAAAGTTACATTTCAATTTACATTTTTCAAGAAATTTACGAATTTTTATTTTGAAAATCGAATGAGTTTCACTGAAAACATATCATGTAGTTAAATGCGGAGCCCGCGATGTGTACAGGGTAGAGGAGCAAACGATCTGAAATGGACGCGTGTTAATCATCATTGGGCTGATATCGCGAATAGAGAAAAGTGTGCAGCAATGGATATTCGAATTTCGTCCATCATAATACAAATTATGCAACTAACAAGGACTGACGAGAGGAAAAGAAAGAAATACAAAACCTTTATCGCCATCTTCTTCGTTGCTCCTACTGCTTTGAGAAGGAATCCCGCCCTGCCTCCGGTTGCAGGGAACCTCAAAATGCGGCAAGGAGCAAGGAGCACCTGAATGGAATAGGAATATAAGTCACGGTAAACTAATTTTTTTGGCAATATGAGGAACTTGGTGTTCGTCTTCCTCATTTTTGACAATTTTTTTTTCATTTTTGGCAATTGACAATTTTTCAACCTCGAAAATTTGTCAATCCCAAAAACGTCGATTTTTGGCTGTTTTTTTTACGGATTTCTTGTTTGACAGATTTTCGAGCTCGAAATCTTGTCAATTTTCCGAAGGGTTTGCAAAAGACGAATGCAGCAAACAGGAATCGAACCCGCCTCTTTTCAATTCCGGGCGGAAACGCTAACCACTATACTATCACAGTTGATGTGACGAATGAGAGGGTGATCAATTACATTGACAATGCGAGAACTACAACAACCGCGCTGAAGCCCATTCCATCTACAATAAAGCGATCGCTCGGTCATTCTTGAAAATAGCAGTGATAGTCGAGCGGTTAGTCTCTCTGTCCAGGGTTGAAAAGAAGCGAGTTCGAATCCTGTTTGCTGCATTCGTCTTTTGCAAAGCCTTCGGAAAATTGACAAGATTTCGAGCTCGAAAATCTGTCAAACAAGAAATCCGTCAAAAAACAGCAAAAAAACGACATTTTTGAAATTGACAAATTTTCGAGGTTGAAAATTTGTCAATTGTCAAAAATGAGTAGGACGACCTATCATATTGCCAAAAAAAATAGTTTACCGTGACTTATATGAGTGGACTAAAAGGAATAAGTTCCTTTCGATTGGTCCAGTTTGTCCAGAGTTACGCGCGAAAGACAAGTTATTGCCTAAGGATAACGTGATATTACGCAATGATGATGAAATTCATTCAAAATTTAGTGGGGCTACACTTACCAGTTCGTTTGAGCCTAAGTACGCCTCGATTGGTCGAGTTTGCGCTAAGTTACGCGCGAAAATAATGGGTATTGCGTAAGGATGACGTCATATTACGTAAGGATGAAATTTTTGTGAAAAGTGAAAGCGCACTTCATGACGAGTCGTTTGGTATGTTGCACGCTGTAATCAGTTGAGTTTCCAGCGAAAAAGGCGCGAAAAACGCGGTAGGAGTGAATTTCGATGATGAAATTTGTTTTTCAGAAAATTTGTTTTTCCATGAGGAGTCTAATGGTCCCGGAGATAGTTTTGTATGATGAGTTTGAGCCGAGCGATTTTTCATAAGCGTGACAGACGTTACACACACACAGACAGACAGACAGACACTAAGATATGTGACTTATCAAGGAATAGACTAGACGGTACACATAGCGTTCGACAATATCACGGGTGTGTGAGTTTCTATAGAACAGCTAGTGGAAAAAAGTTACATTTCATTGAACATTTTTCAAGAAATTTTAGGACATTTTTCGTGAAAATCGAATGAGTTTCACTGAAAACATATGATGTAGTTAAATGCGGAGCCCGTGATACTCGAATGCAGATGTTCATCAACTTTAAAAAATGAATTATTTTTAAAAAGTATAAAAAATGATGATCTCGTTGCTCGAGGGCATGCATGAGGGCACTCGATCTGATCGGCGCAAATGCGTCAGGTCAATTTCAGGTGAATCTTCACACTCAAGCAGTAGATTTTGACGTCGCGCGGAGTCGTGAGGATCCGCCACGACAACCAAGTTGCTATCTTCATGCTCAAATATTCAAGAAAAATGATTGTTCGATTACCCCCCCCCTCTTTGTGCATATTAGGCCCCACCTTCATCTTTGTTGTTCTTGATAAAGTTCATTTTCTGTTCACTGATTTGCATTTAAAAAAAAAACCTTTCGGACGAGGTCGTCCGATTAGTTTTTTTCTGAACAAAGGGGATTACGGGAGACAGGGAAATTTAATTAATTCTGCAAATTTCGAAAGATTTTTTTACAAAAATGGTGCACATTTTAATTGGACATGTGTTATATCCGATCGCAAATCTGGTAAGAAGCATTACTACTACTACTTACATACTACTATGAGGCCGTTCGCCAAAGAAACGGACAAACCTGAAGGGGTCTGGCACAGCTCAAAAATCTCGATTCTCTGAAACTATGTGATCTGGGGTTCTTGAAGGTGCTGATGTCGATGGACATGTTCATTTTGCATGTTGACCTCTTGTTGGCTCCAGAAGGCGTGACGTCGAAAACATTTTTTCGAGATTTTCTACGTTTCCAGAAGAGCTAAAATTAAGCAAGTTTGGCTCCCTAGGTAGAATCACGTTCCGAACACGGCTGGCTAATTCATTTTTCTTGAAAAAAATTTAAAACTTAGTTTTAATCCTTGCATCATACCGGTCCGGTCTATCATACTCTCCTCGGGTACAATTAGATCTGCGAGAACTTCCATTTTAAAAAATTATTTTTGAAAATCATGAAAAATGAAGTAGTCAGACGTGTTCGGAACGTGATTCTACCTCGGGAGCCAAACTCGCTTAATTTTAGATCTTCTGGAAACGTAGAAAATCTCGAAAAACTGTTTTCGACGTCACGCCTTCTGGAGCCAACAAGAGGTCAACATGCAAAATGAACATGTCCATCGACATCAGCACAAGTGAAGGGCTGAAGAGGTGAACTGGGGGTTTATATAGGTACACGGTAAAGAAAGAGTAGAGAACATAGGGTGCTAGCTTACTAGAGAAAGAAGAAAGGAATCAAGGAATCAATATAGAGATGAAAGTGGACCGAGTCAGATATCAGGGAGTTCAAGGAGAGAAGAGGGGAGATACGGAACCACGGGGGTGATGAGCAATGGAGAATTAATAGATGACAAGGGCGATAAAGCGATAAATAGCGCAAGGAATGGTGAAATAGACTAAAAAGCTAGTTACAAGCAAACTATCAATAAAGTGGCGAGGAATGATCTACTATGGTGGTTCTCTAGATCGTGGAGTCCACGACAGAGAGGTCCACAGAGAGCCGGAGAGGTCCGTACAGTTGACATTCCATTATTTTTACGCGGCATTTGCCGTATTGGTAAAGAATCAATTTACAAAGAGTAATTGTTAGAATTGAGATAGGAAAAAAGAAGGCAACGATATCAACAGGACACGCGAACAACTTCATGTGATTATTGCACTCGGGAGAACCCCCGACTCCAAATTTAATTTTTTTAAATATTTTTTGTTAACAATTTAATTATTAATTTACAATTTTTAATAGCAATTAAAATAAGGAGAAAACAGTGAAAGAACGGGGAAATTTTTCCGCGTGCGAATTTCAACAATGATATCTTTTGAACAATGTTGAACACTTTTGAACAATCCCTTTCAAAAAAGAATTCTTTATTGTAATTTGGGGCTCAAATTTGGGGCTCAGGTCGGGGATCAATTCGGGAAGTGTACAGCATCGTTTCGCCGCAATTTACTCTGCATTTAGTATCACGATGAGGTGCTTGGTGAATGGAACCTGAAATGGTATATAAAATGGAAATTTAAAAAAAAAACATTCTCTGTATGACTGCAGTAATTTTAACAGGAAAATGAGCAAAAACCGCGGCTGAAACGTTGCCAACATGACCCCAAGGAACGGTATTTACGATTTTTGAACTTTGAATCCAAATGTTTCTTTATATCGCTATTTTAAAGAAGGCGTCCCACGAACTGCGCGAACGACTATGCATAGGGGCCACAAACCAGATAGCCGATATCTAGATAGGGTGTCAAAAAAGTGTTCAAACTATCCCTCGTGGTCCCAATAGCATCATGCTTTTTGCCGTTTGTTGATATCTTGTCTCTGAGGCGCGCTAGAGCCCGAGAAGTACGCGCGCAACGCACTTGGAGAGGAGGGAAAAGCGAGACGAGAGGAAGGGGAGCGTCGTCTCTCTTGTGTGTGTCTCTCTCCCTCTCCCCGCCTCTCTCGCTCCCCTCCGCCCACCTCTCGCACGCCCCTCATAAATCGAGAGTGCACAAGCCAGGGAAGGCTGCTAAAATTCTAATTTTTTCTCTAAAAGTCGTAAAATATTCCAATGAGTCAGAAAAACTTTGTCCGAGCAGAATTTTCCTGCAATAAGCCTTAGAAAAGTTGAGTTTCGTCGAGACTCGACCCTATTCCCTTCGTTTGAGTCCAATTTTTACCTACTTACTGATGTTGTGCATTTCTCGGACAGTGCTCAATCAATTGGGGATGGTAAGCGCTATCCATAGCAATTTAGAACGAGTGATTTGGTTCAGAATGAACTTTGTGCACTCCCCGTCTCGCTTTTTTGCAAAATCATGTCACACCAAAGTGGGCGGAGCTTGTGGGCCCTAACTATGCAAAGTGAGGAATGAGAGGGACGCTCTCCTCATTCCGCACGCTCTTTCGCTCTTTGCCTGCATTTCAGGGTCACTTGGCACGCGGCCAATTGATCATAACTCAGTTCAAACGAAAAATGGTGATTTGGGAGTTTCGAAAGTGTTATCGGGTAACCGCGACCCACCACCTCACATAGAGAACTCAGTTAGCCAGATATTCGTGGGACACCTTCTTTAAAGTTATTTCACTATCGTCATTCGAAAGAGTATAAAAAGCTATGTTGAAACCCCAATGGATTTTTAATTTCAACTATATTGACCTAAGTTTTGAATGTGACTTTTTTTAATGAACCCATCACACGATAGTGAATTCCGAATACTTAAAATCGCGGAATCATAGATCAAAAATTTTGTGCTCAAAGTTCAAAAATCGAAAATATCATTTCTAGGGCTCATGTTGGTATCATTTGATTCACGTGCAATGTTTTTAAAAAATTTGCACTCTCCCAGCTCGGTTCTTACAGAGAACTCGTTTTCATAGGTATATCGCCCAAGCACTAGTGATGAATATCGAAAATCACCGAATGTTGTTATTTTCGTGTTATACACATTAGATGAAATGGAAGAACGTGATTCACCTTGAACAAGGCGGATGGGTCCGTGTCGGAGGCGGACGCCAGCGTATAGAATATTCTCGCTTGTTCCTCCCCGGCTTGTCCATTCTGACAAAGGCACTGGTTCAGTAAGAGATCAGACCATTTTTGTCATTTACTATCTAGCTAGTGGCAGATCGGCACTACCCGATTTGTTTGGTTCTTTTGTCTGACCAAAGAAAGAAAAAGCACTTATGCAGAAATCGATATTGCAATTGCATCAAAATTAGGGCTGTAAGAGAGAAGAATCCGTCTCTTCATTCCGCATGCTCTCTCGCCACTCTGACCGGTGAGAGAGTACGCAGAATGAAGAGACGGATTGTTCTCTCTGACAGCCCTAGTTAAAATAGATTACCATTCGATTCACGGTCACGTGCAAGTACGCTTCTCCCTCGACGAAAGCGAACTTTGAGTCGGAAGAATAGAGGGGCGACGGAAAGCTGATCTACAATGGACGCGTGTTAATCATGATTGGGCCGATATCGCAAATAGAGAAAAGTGTGCAGCAATTCAAATTATGTCCATCATAATAAAAAATATGCAAATAACAAGGACTGAGGAGAGGAAAAGAAAGAAATACAAAAACCTGAACGGCGTATCTCGTTTGCGCGTCGGACACTCGGAGAAGGAATCCAGCGTTCCCACCAGATGCCGCGAAGGAGAGGGAGCGGACACTCGCAAGGAGAGGCTGAATGGAATAGGAATATCAGTGACAATTTGATCTGTTCTTTCAAATGAATGTTTTCAATAGCTTGATAAGAATGGCTCGCTCGTAATACCCAAGTTTGTTTTTAATATGTTAATTCGGCAATGGGAGAACAGACCAATTTGGGTATTTTTTTATATAAAATTACTTACTCGATTTAGCCAGACCAGATTTGACGGAATGATCGGCTCTGCGGCGACGAATCGTTCCACAGAAACTGCGTTGAACTGCAGCAATCGATTGATATTAGAGTTCGAAATTCGGGTCGCCGTCTCTTCATTCTGCACACTCTCTCGCCTCTCTGACCGGTTAGAGAGCAAAGAAGAGATGATTTCCCGTATTTCGAATTCTAATCGAAATGAGTGAACGGGCACGAAAAGGAATTTCAGGGTGAAAAAGAATCGAACCTTTTCTGCTGTAGTGCCCGCCCTATGAGTCTTGTACACTTGGTCAAGCCTGAATGCATTGGAAATGAATAGTTCCTGACAAGGATTCCAATATAGGGCTGTGAGGGTGAAGAATCCGTCTCTTCATTCCTTGTCCTCTCTCGTCCTTCTGACCGGTGAGTAAGCGGAATGAAGAGACGAATTCTTCACCCTCACAGCCCTAATTTCTATACCGTTTTCGGATCCCACTCGCGGACATGTCCAGGCCGGATGTTCGAAGGAGAATGACCATCAGCTTAAAAAATAAAATGAAAGTATAAAATAATGATGATGTGTGTTGCTCGAGGGCCTTACGGCACCCTGTCTGATCGGCGCGAACGGAATCCAAAATATGGAATTTCACACAGCTGCTGTGAATCACATACAAGTATAACTAAGGCTTACGGTTTCTCCCGAAGGGCTCTGTCTTGCGCGCGTCCATTCGGAGAGGTTACAGAAGCCGTTGTTTATCCAGTTGTAGGAACCACTAGAGATCAAGTCCATCATAGCCCACATGAGAAGGAGTAGACATTCTGGAGTCAACTTCTGCTGAAATGCATCACATTTGCTACGGCACTGAGAGAAAAGGCGCGACAATTATATCAAAAAAACTAGCACTTACGGGCGGCGCCATGATATAGTAGACCGATGGTCGAGAGGGTGAGCACTCGAAATGAGTGGAAAGCAAAACGAGATCGTCGTTCATTTTCGTCGTTGGAAAATGGTAAATAAATAATTGAATTATCATATATTTGCATTTTCAATTCAAAAAAAGATGATAGCTTCGAAGCAAGCATTTTCTCTCCCTCTTTTGAGCTATCGAGAGATGACTTCAGCCCGCGGGGGCGCATATCCGATCACAAATCTGGGAAGAAGCATCCCTCCATACTACTTTTTTGCTTTATTATTATTATTATTATTATTATTGTCGAATGGTTTACTCTTCATCAGGGGGTCCATCCATGGCCGAATTGTATCTTCGAGGATGAAGATTAAGAGAACAGAAACCATTGAAATATCTATTGATACTATCTAATGTGTGCCCTCTCGTCCTGTCTTCTGATCAAAAATATTCTCGTGAACTGAAAACGCAAGTATATTACATACCTGGGAAATGTTTAGATCATGAACTCATCAATTTTCCATGATCTTTGGGTGAAATTGTCCAGTTATTCATCTCTTGCAAATGTTTTCCTCGCAAGTGATATTCAAATTAATTCATCGTGTGCTGCACTTTGAACCAAGAGAAAGTTATGTAGTAAAGTCTTGTGTTGCGAGATTCTATCCAAAAAGTAGAGGGAATGAAATTTCAATGCAAAGATAATGAACATCTTCATCTTATCTTTTTTCCACCTATTCATTCTCGTTTCTATCTTCCTCCTTCCTTTCTCTCCTGTTGGTAGAAAATGACCGTGAGACATTGTGCAAAAAGTGAGTGGAGAGAACGAAAGAACACAGTCTAGACAATCAGTTAGGTTAGGGAAACACTTGATAGAGAACATTGCCATTTCGGAATGCAAAAAGCTTCTGCGTGATATATATTGCTCAAGTTCGCTGATTCGGCAAGCATGATTAGTCTGCTGCTTGGTGTGACCCTCCTGTTAACTGTGAGCCAAGCATGTCTTCCTATGAAACCTTCACCCGGACCGGGTTTACCAGGTGAGGTTCTTTCACTCATCTCATTGGTTATATTTCTCCTTCCCTGTATTTTAATCTTTTAACTAGAGTTCCGAAAGTAAACGGGCACTCGTAAGTATTTTAAAAATACTCGTTTTCCGAGAGGAGCAAGTACTCAATTTCGCTCAATCACTCGTTTTCGACACTCGACGTTTAACAAAGTCCGATACTTCTAGTCCCAACGTGCCAAAAGTGTACGGAGGATTCGTTTTACAAGGACGACTATATGTGCACTCTAAAATACGATAACCTGCAACCCGGCCAAACATGCGTAATCACTCCGGCTTCACAAGCTTTGTCGTACGGTGCAGCCAAAGGATGCACTGTGGTAATATTTCGTTATCCTTACTGAAACTTAATTTCCAATTTTTAGGCGATTCCGATGTGTACTGCTGGCTCCTCGTACTATGTGAACGCCAAACTCTTTGACAATCAACCTGACCCGAAGCAAGTTTTTTCGGAAGAAATATTCAAGGTTAGACTGCCCGTCCAATTATTTGTGCATTAGAAAATTCATTAAATTATTACAGGCCTTGATGCCAGTAATCTCCTGTGCATCCAACAGTAAATGGAAGATTAGCATCTTAGGGGAGAGTGAGCAACATCTTGTTGAATTTGCCTGTTATAAGAAAGTTTAAATTTGTTTGCTAGTCTGAATAAATCATTTATCACACATTCATTCCAAAATAACACGATATTTACAACATGCACACAAAATAGTACCGTAGGCCTTGCATATTTCGAGATACCAGTAATGACAAATATAATACAATCGCAACAACAACTATCTACTCCATCGTTGCTTTCACGTATCGAAAATGCAACCAGAATCAAATTTGTGATCACAAAGCAATGGTCGTGAACGAAAGTTGATCGACTTCGGGCACGAATTGACCCTCCTTTTGGCCTTGTCTGCAAAATCAAAATATGTTCCAAATTATGATTGTTAGGGATGCTGAAGAATTTGTACTTATCTTCATTACGCGTGCAGTCTTCGAAGATATACCGTTCAAATTTGTTTCACAAAATAAATATGAAGCAACTCACTGTCGCTGTCTCAATCTCGCAATCGCCACTGCATCTCTAATAGTCGGGTAGAAATTCTCCTTCGGGACATCTTCATAGTATCCACACTTGCCGAAGAGATCGCGGATAGCGGCTAGAAAAGATTACTAATCAATCCTAACTTCTACACTCCGTAAATTTAAAGAGGAAAAACCACGGAGCATCGTTTTTCACCGTAAATTTTGTAAGATTCGAAGAGAAATCAACAATTCTTACATTTCGCATTAGCAAAGTACACCCGGACGCCGCGCCTCTGCATTTCGATGAAGACCTGCAAAGTTTTTTTTAAATATTAAATAAAATAATTTATTATTTTTAATAACAAGTAAAATAATATACCTCCTTCAATGCCGTTACTCCCATGCAGTCGATAAAGCCGACGCAGGAACAGTCGATGACCAGATGACGCGTCGGCTGGTCGTCGTACTGCAATTATTATGGTGAGAGCAATACTCTTGTCTCTCCCCTTTGCCTTATCTCTCGCGAGTCACGAAGCGAGAGAGGCTACTGCCAAATGAGAGATGGACATAGACTATCCATCTTTGGTGAATACAAGACGATTGGTTGGAAAAGAATCGTGGATGCGAGTGACAGATGAGAGCTTTGAAGCCGTTTCTTACATCCTCAATCACAGTGTCAATGGAGTCGCGCACTCTCTCCGTTCGGACGATGAGTTGCTCGCGCGATCGCTCCCATTCCGATAGCGCCTGAATGATTTATTTTTATAAATTTTTGATAACATCCTGCAAGCACAGTGTTTGATGCCAGGGGAATATGATGTGATAACGACAATGAATATGATAACTCTATCCTCACCTTGGCAGCGCACTTCTTGAACCGGTCGACGTTCGTGAAAATAAGAGGAGAGTCGAAGCGGAACATGCAGATGGACTGGAAATAATGATGATGAGCGTTAATTTTTTTTCAACCGTCTTTTCATTTTGCCCAATCTCACGCAACTTTTACTTGCAAAAGTGTAAAAAGTGCACGCAATATAAAAAAAAAGACCGTAGAAGACCATAATAGGAGTTTATTCATCTTTGTTAATTTATTTTGAGAGTCTTCATGCTATAACACAGGTATCAGGAGAAAATGTACCAGTAATGGCCCTTCCAGGAACAATTTTTTTCAAACATTTTTTAAAAATCCCCTTTTATGATGGGAAAATACCTTAGACGAAAGGATTCGAATTATTTAGGTTATATGTCCCAGAGCCGGCTTTTAGGAATTTTCCGGTTCTGCATCCGGCTCTAACGTATCTCAGCTCCCAGATGAGCTAGAAAGATGGCACCGGGCCCAAAAAATGCGGAAAATTTTTCTGAACAACTTTTCTACTTTGGCCGAACCTTGGGGACAAGAAATAAAAATGCTAAAAATTAAAAACCAATTTCTGGACAACAAAATAAATATTAAATATTTCTCAGGATTACAAAACACGGAATTTTATTGCTGATTATGAAAGATGGTGTCCCCATGTGATCAGAAAAAAATATAATTCGAAAATTAATGGGGGCTGTATTTTTGATTTTCCACTCGGAACGTCCAAAAGTGAGTAATTTCGAGACTAAAAGTTTTTCTATTTTGTCACCACGTTCGATATACTTATCTGTCATTTGCGTGGGAGTCTTTTTAAGCATTGTCTAATTGATTAAAATTCATTTCGAGCAATTTTGCAACCATCATTTTTTCGACCATGACCCGGGGTTCATGCCTCAGAAATGAAGGATGACCATGAACCCCGGGTCATGGTCCAAAATCGAAAAAAATGATAGTGCCGGAATTGGCTTCTAAATAGTAAAAGATGATGAATATGATTGGCAATTGCTGAAAACACCGCCCACATAAATATTGAAGAAGTATATCGAACGTGGTGACAAAATAGAAAAACTTTTAGTCTCGAAATTACTCACTTTTGGATGTTCCGAGTGGAAAATCAAAAATACAGCCCCCATTAATTTTCGAATTATATTTTTTTCTGATCACATGGGGACACCATCTTTCATAATCAGCAATAAAATTCCCTGTTTTGAAATCCTGAGAAATATTTAATTTTTATTTTGTTGTCCAGAAATTGGTTTTTAATTTTTAACCTTTTTTTTTTTATCCCCAAGGTTCGGCCAAAGTAGAAAAGATGTTAAGAAAAATTTTCCGCATTTTTTGGGCCCGGTGCCATCTTTATAGCTCATCTGGGAGTTGAGAGACGTTAGAGCCGGATGCAGAACCGGAAAATCCCTAAAAGCCGGCTCTGGGACATATAACCTAAATAATTCGAATCCTTTCGTCTAAGGTATTTTCCCATCATAAAAAGAGAGTTTTTAAAAATGTTTGAAAAAATTGTTCCCGAGCTCGTACATTTTCTCCTGATACCTGTGATAATATCTAACCTGGAAGAAGTACACGTCATCGTATCTCAACACATCCGCAAAATCCAGAGCGCCGTGCACGTTGGCGAGCAGGTGCCAGCGAGGCCTGTGAATATTATTTTCCCACTAAGTATGTCTACTAGCTTGCCGAAACCACTTCTGTAATGACAAATTACCGTCTTCGGCTCTTTTTTCCGGGTTTTTGCCTCTTTAAAATATATTGCTCACCACTGCTCCCTCGCAATCGTCGTGAATAGCGCGTAGAAGATGGAAATGATCAGGCCGGGTACAATGTCGATGAAGACCGTAGCGAGGAAGGAAATCGCCCAGATACTCTGAAAAAGATTGTTAATCATTTCTTTCAATTTATAGATGTTCATGCTGATGATACGATTTATATGCTAGAAATAAGGGAAAAAGTACTCACGAAATCGATCTTGCTCACTCTCCACAACTTCGGGAGCTCTTTGAACTTGTTGAAGATGCCCATTAGAGCGACAACGATAATGCAGTTGAGAACGGGCTGGAAATGAAATTTATCTAGTTATTGTGGTTTGATCTCTTTTGCGATCGCTGCCACCAATGTTTTCAGTGTCCCTTGCTTCTCAACGATTCTCACCTTGGGCAGTGGCTCCAGGAGTGCCGCGAGGAAGAGAATGGTAGCGAGTACGACAGCGGAAGCCCAGATGTTTGAGAGCTGTGATAACATTTATTTTAAGTCTTCGCTCTCTGAATTCATCTAACGATGCTCACCATGGTTTTCGCTTCAATTTTACTTGTGATTTAGTTTTATTTTAGGACCAATTTCGTACTTCGCTCGCATATTTTATCCTAAAATACTCACCAACGTCTTCGTTCCCATCTGAATGTTCAGCAGTGAGTGCGACAGGGAGCAAGCGACAGGATAGATGGGGAAGAAGGAGGAGGTGACGGAGGTGATGCCCAGGGCGAGGCATTCCTGAGATTGTATTGATTCACCAGTGACAGAAAGACTGTAGATGAAGAGTTCGTTTTTTAGAGAACAGAACCTAAAGACTAAAGAGTCTATAGATGAAAAGATAGGCCGCTGACCTGATTGGGATCAATCTCGTAGTCGTCCTTCTTCGCGAATATTTTGCCAAGGGAGATGTGAATGGCGAAGACGACTATCTAAAATTATTTGATGGTGATATAAATTAATTCTGGAAAATGAGAGGAGGGAACTCACCGTAATTGTGAACGCATCAGGTACCATGGAGGGCATGAGGTCGAACCGAGGAACGGCGGGAATGGGTAGTCTAAATTGCTGATTATTAAAATCGCTCCGAGATCACTAATAGTTGAAGTGCTAACCCAGTGGTGATATTTCCGACGATCTTGACGTTGAAAGGAGCTTGATTCAGATGGAAGAAGTAACTGCAGGCTGTGGTCACGATCATCTAGAAGCATTTGGCTCTTTGACTCGAAATGTACAGTACGTGCTAATCGCCTTGCCCATATGCTAGCGCCGCACAACGCTGCGTGCCGCGGCTTGCGCGGCTGTGTTTTTCAGATAGGCTGTAATTTTTTCGTAATTTTTTATGCTGTTTTTAAATTCCTCGTACAATTTCGCATCGCATAGAATATTTAAATATTTTAAAATCATTCAGGAAATATTTTAATCAAAGTATCAAATCGCACCATTCAATTTGATATTTACACAAAAACGCACCAAATGCGATCGCGAATTGACTTTTAGGTTACGGTATTTCTCGTATCAATATTTTGATTAAAATATTTACTGAATGATTTTAAAATATTTAAATATTCTATCCTATGCGAAATTAGACGAGGAATTCAAAAACCGCATAAAAAATTGCGAAAAAAATTACAATATATCTGAAAAACACAGCCGCGCAAGCCGCGGCACGCGGCGTTGTGCGGCGCTAGCATATGGGTAAGGCGATTCGCACGTACTGTAATATCCCAATCGATCGGGAAAATAGGACTTGGTGAAAAATAAATTCATGAACGAACCAGCACAAGCTCGTAGGGAATGGTGTAGGGGAAGTTGCAACGCTTCTTCAGCTGTACGGATACCACTTCCTGTGAGGACCAGGTCATTGTAGAATTACAAGATCACGGAAAGTCTTACCTTTCCAAGAAGCAGAAAGACGACACAGAATACGGAGATTCCACAAGCGTACAGGTTCACTTGAGGAATTTTCTTGATGATTTCCCAGAGGTTCTGAATTGGTCATTATACTGAATAATCCATCCCAGTTCTTACCATGACAAGGTATCCGTTCTGCCCGTCATGTTTCGTGATCGAAATGCCGATAATGTCAGGGATTTGCGAGACCAAGACGTGGACAGAGGCCGCGGTTGTGAAGGCGCCAACAACCTGAAATAATTTCAATAATTTATCAGCTATTTGTTTGTCCGGTGACTTTTAAATTACCTGCTCCGACAGATACGTGGCGAGAAAGTCCAGTCGGAAAAGGGCCATTGCAAGCTGGAAATATGATCAGTCATTCAAATTCAGAATCGCTTCTCAGACGCGATAATTATAGAATATAACCCACATTGATAAACGAAACGAGCATGGTCAGTGATGATGCGACTTGTTCCGGCGTCGGGAGGTTGTCGGGGTCAAGGGATGCAATCTCAAATTAACCATGATTGATTTGCCCATTCTTGTACTTTCTGCGCTGAATATGCATAGAATACTCACTGTTTCGGCATATTTGGGATTCGTAGGGTCGGTGAAGCGTTCGACTGCCAGTCCGCACATGAGAGATACGACAGAGAAGCATCCTGAAAATAGTCTGCTATTCATTTTTTTCCGAATTCGATGTAAATATTCGACGTATTCAGAAAACTTGAAATATTTTTCATCGACCAGTGTACCGTATACCAAACTCTATCTCTTTCAGTGGTGCCAGTCATGGCACAGTAGAGATCAAAGCGCCCCTACCGTATCCCTCATATCAACGCCACGTGGGCATTGAACCATCACGAGACTTTTCGTTTGTCATACCGTCACAGAATCGACGCAAGAGACCGTTGACTTTCGGATGGCAAGCAAACAATAATAACTTCTATACGCATTCCTAATATAGCCTGCAAGCTGTACTAACAGATCACAGAATGATACTGTTTGAGGCACTTCAGACAAGGGATCTTCATATCATTCTTGTAATAGAATAGACACGATTCGAAATGTTGAATCGTCTTACCAATAGAATTATGCCGAGTGGTTCCGAAGAAGAGATAGATGAGCGGAGGAAGGAATGCTGTGTACAGTCCGCTCTCAGGTGGAACATTGGCGAGAAGAGCGTACGCGATGCCTGAAGACATTATTGAATATCTTTATTTTTTTCAACTTTAGTTTTTGCATAGCATCGTACGGTATGTATCAAAAATACTAGCAAAAATAAATGAGGTGAGCTAGTCTTACCTTGCGGCACATTCATCACTCCCATCGTCAGTCCGCCGAATAGATCAGGCAGAAACGCAGACTTGACGGGGTATTTGGGCAGCCATGTAAAAATGGGAAAGAATCCGAGCAATGCCCGTTTCGCAGCACCAAGGGAGGTGAACGGATGGACGTACCTGAAACAAAAACATTTATTGTTGAATATAAAGTTAATTCTCACCGCAGCCCTGTTTTCTTGAACCGTCTTTTCCCTTCTGATTCTTCTCGTTTGTGTGCGAATTTGGCATCAAATTGTTCCTGAACGGGTGGAATGAAAATTTGTCTCTCGGATTCAAACTGCTGCGAAAATGTTTAGATCTAATCAAACCTGATTCATGGGCTGCCTTGCAAGGGCTGTTTCTTCGCTATTAAAGGCATCGCCGTAGTCCTCAATAATTTCTTGCTGAAATATTGAGAGTAATTATGATACTTTGAAGTTTGGAACAAACCATTTGATATTTTTCATTGACGATATCGTCAAAGCTCAGGATGCTCTGTGAAGAAGTGGATGGAACAGGCTCGGGAGGAGGGGGTTCGGGTGACATCCTGCAGAAGAATTCGGTAAAAGAGGAATCGGAAACGATTGCAAGCAATAAATTGATGTTTTGATATTCGATGAGGTTATAGATGACGTTGATAACAGAAAGGTGAAACAATAGGATAAAGAGACAAAGACACCTTACAAAAAATTCTCAACACTCTAAACACCCAAGACAATAAATTGTGGAAACAATGTGACACAAAGAATGAGATTGGGGCTGAGATTTAGCAGAATAAACGTGGACTCGTGTACCGCCCCCCAACCTCAGCACCGAATTGTACTGATAAGGCAATTTTGTGCTCTCTTTTTTGCCCGGATCGGGCCAAAGTTCTTATCACCGCTCCTGATTCCCATGTAATACGCAACTGTTACATCAGCCGGCAAAGACTATTAAGAGCTGGGGAGAAGCTGAGAATTACAGCAGGAAATCGCTTCTGTGAGGAATATCTTCTTGTACCACACACAGACTTTTCAGAAAAGAAAGAAGTGCAAATGGTAATGAATAAGAAAAAGTGCTTGGAGAAAAAATGCTGGGATAGGAATAAAGATGAAAGCGAAAGAAGGAAGTGCCTTTCAACTTCACAGTTTCTCCATTTTATCTGAGAACTGTATCAAAGCACCCGATGGAGTCGAGACGCTGTTATCTCTTCTCGCATCACTTTTGTCACAAGAAAGAACATGATAAGCTTGATTAATGTCATTGGTTTTCGCTCGCTTTTGCACACGAAAGAATACACTTGATAAGTGAGTCGGAATCGCGTCGTTTTGGTACATCACATCGCCGCATCATAGTAGACTGACAAAGCTGTAAAAAGGATGATCTACAACAGATTATAATGATAAACCACAATGATAAGGTGCGTGATAGACGATCATGATCTCTGCGTTGCTTTTACGAATGTCCAGTGATAACGAATTATTTATAGCAGTCTGGAAAGACGCATTGAAGAGATTAGTCGCAGCTTACTCTAGTGGACTGCGTTGGAATGTAAACTGTGGTGCCATATTTTGTATTTTTAAAATGCTTCAGATCAGTCTTTCATCTCTCAAATCGAAAGGCATGTTTTGTCCTTTACAAATTCTCGTATCTTCGTTTCACTTGAAAGAATGCGCTTGGTATGATAAGTGTGTCTGATTGTGAGTTTCGTCTATAACCGCATCATTCTAAACACATACGGCATTAAAAAAAAGGAAAATGTATCCTTCTGATACATCAGTTAATCATCAAGATAAGGTTCTGCATTGATGATTATGATCTCTGTTTTTGCTTGCACAACCATCGATAACGGGGTATTTTTGGAATGCTAGAAAGACGCGTGGAAAGGATTAGTAACGGCTTACTCTTATGGGCCACTACGGAATGTATCCTACTGTGCAAAACAGAATGTGAGTCCGTATGACCGGAGTGTGACAGAGTTTTTAGGTACTTTGCTGAATTGGCGAAAAATGTTATTTTTTAAATATTCTTAAATATTCTTAAAAAGATATGGTATTTTTTATTTAAAAATTGTTGCAACTTTTCTATGCCAACTTTGCGTTACAAACAAGTCTTGGATAACTCAATTTTTTTCAATTCCAATTTTTGCAAAGTTTGCACACGAAATAATACACTAGATGTACATTTTGAGCAGTATCTCGTCATTCGGATACACCGTTTCGAAGCATCATACTAGACTCACTGAGCGCTAAAAGTACTTCCTCATTCTGACACATCAGACTATTGGCTCGATAAGGTTCTTGATAGACGATCATTATCTGTGTCTTAGCTTTCGCTTTCATAACGTCTCAGTGATAACGAATTATTTTGGCACATTGAAAAGCCTCGTGATAGAGATTAGCCGCGGCTTACTCTCGTGGACCATTTGCGGAATGTGGTGCCAATCTCGGATTGCTTTCGTATTTTTATAATGGTGTAGTTAAGAGTCTAGTTATTCCAATTTATCCGAGGATGCATTTTTAATCGAAGAAATTATTCAGTTTTAGAATTTAAAGCATTTCCCTATCATTTCGTTGGAAGTTGTGCAAAAAATGTTGAACTTGTAATAAAGATAGTAATAACGCAATCTATGTCGAGTTTTTGCAGGATTTCTCGTGAAAAATCACGTCATTCAAGGAAAAATCAGTTTCTGTTCAGTTTTGTGCAGCCTGGACACGAAAGTGAAGAGAGGTATTACGCGATAAGGACGGAGCCAACTGTTCTCTTACCGGCGAGAGAGAATGCGAAACTAAGAGATCGAAATTCGTCCCTATCAGTGTGTCCCCTGTGCCCTTGTCGCCGATATTCATCAATGTCATGATGCTGGGATCGGATTATTTCGCGGTGCGTTTGGCAGAGATCACGTGAAGTGGAGGGGAAGTGAGAAGGGACAGGACGGGCGGTTGCAGTCGAATCTGCCAATATCGAAAATGAGAGAGAATATATTACTAAAATACATTTTTTCGAACAGAACGGTTAATTATAAGCAATAACAGTATCTCTCCTTTCCGTGTAGTATGCCTGTGTGGTAATTGAGATCGCTGTGGTCTTGCAGTTGTTGAGGTCCGGGATTGTCCTCTTCATCCTAACCATAGGTGTCCAAGCCGCCGGCTGACCCCATGTATTCGTGGCTGCGCGCAGCCCCACGTGGGGCTGGGCGCAACCATGTACCATGTCATGGGTCAAAAATATTTTACCATGTCATGGGTCAAAAATAGTTTTTGGTCGATCGATAATTTATACCGTATCAATTGTGGCATACAGTAACCCCAACTACCGTAATCGGACTACAGTATACCAAAAGGTTCGGTGGGTCAGATTTAGTTCGTAGGAGCAGTTTTATGCTTGCAGCATGTGATAATGCACGGAAAAGTAGGTGAAAACAGCGAAAAGCGACTGTTTTGCTTACAAATCAGCTATCAACACAGCGGAGAAAAATGCTAAAAAAAATATGGCACCTGTGCAGAACATTGCCCAAACCCTTCCCACATACCGATACGTTGAGTTCTGATTTTATTTTTGCCCGGTGCACTTGTAGCATTCACAAACGTTCGAAAATCCCTGCCATTTTCCATCATTTCACTCCGCTTTTCCCTCTCAATCGGGGTAAAATGAGCCACTCTCGCTCTCCCCTCATTAGAATACGTCCGCCGCGACGAACAAAGGAGACGATCCACGCTGACATGCTGTGCGTAGTATGGGTGAGAGAGAGAGAGAGAGTGAATTACTAGTGAAATGTAAATTGCTCGCACTCCTCAGATTGACTCATTTCCGTCTTTCAACGCGCTCAAGAGCGGTCGGCCTGCAGGTTCTTCTTTCGTTTTGCTCCATTTTGATGCATTTCTGCTCGGTTTCAGCTGCCAAAATGTTCAGATTCGACTCCACATAAAGCCAATGGCCGATAAAAGCTTCAAGGCAATGTGGGAGCCTATGATCAGGTTTTTCAAGCTGACGGCGACCAATTTTTTTATTAATACCATACACAATAGCGCGAGGGATTCATTATTCTGATAGTGCAAATGACGATAACGTTTTGATTGAGAAGCAACAATCCATGTCGAGCGATGATTTGATGAGAAGTAGTGATGGAGGAGCTGGTATCGCAGCACAGAAAGCCGAGCTGGAGAAGAAATACAGACGGATTCAGATGCGAGTAAGCACTATGGACTTCGTTCGTCAGAAATATAGCAGATCAAGAGAGAAGTTGATCCGAATCGGGAACAAAAACGTTTGATAGTGAGTATTACTTTTATTTCTCATAATTATTCAATAATAAAAAGCTGTCATTACAGGTCGGTCGTCAACAAACATGAATCTCGGGAAGGCCGTCTTTTATGCAATCGATGTAATTGTTCGTTGTTTGCAGGTTCGTCTTTCTAAATATTTGTGTTTACTAAATACTCGTATTCTCCGGTATCTCCCTCTGAAAAGACTAGAGTGATCGTATTCTAATTTTAAAATGCTACCGTTCTAGCTATCGTGTTCACAAAGTATGATTATCAACAAAAAACAGCACTTCAATCAACTCCATCTCTCAATTTACATCTCTCATTTTACTAATCCCATTCATTCCCACTCACTCTATTATCCAATATCCCTTGTCTCTCTCTAATCCTACACTCTCTCGCTTTCCATTGTCATCCCCTCCCTCCCCCTATAAAAGGCTCTGCCACATCATATTCTCCATTCCTTCCTCTCTCCTCTTCGAATGCGGTCGCGCTCTCTCTCTTCCCTCCCTCGCCTCGCTCCACTCGCCGTCTTGGGATTCTGCTGCCGTACTTGAGATAAGTTTGGGTTCCCCTGGGTACCCTCGGGTATCCGTGGTACCGTGGTTCCAGTACCCTACCGTAACATCACTCCTTCCAGAATTCGTGGTCTTGCTCCCTCTCCGATGGCTCGTCCTCATTCCTCCTCGCATCACTCTACTCCACCTTGCCGGACGATGCTACCGTACTCTCGGTATGTTTGGGACCCCTGGGAATCAACTGAGCATCCATAGCACCATTGTACCGTTGTTCTAGTACCCTACCGTAACCTCTATCTGATTTTACTAATCCCATTCATTCCCACTCATTCTATTGTACAATATCCATTGTCTCTCTCTAATCCCACACTCTCGCCTCCATTGTCATCCCCCCCCGCCCTCTATAAAAGGCTCTGCCACATCAAATTCTCTATTCCTTCCTCTCTCCTCTTCGAATGCGGTCACTCTCTCTCTTTCTTTTTCAGCTGGATTCTCCTGCCGTACTTGAGATATTTTTGCGATCCCCTGGGTATCCCCTGGGATCCCTTGGGTATCCATGGCACCACTTTCCCGTGGTTCCAGTACCCTACCGTAACCTCACTCCTTCCAGGATTCTTGGACTTGCTCTCGCTCCGATGGCTCGCCCTCATTCCTCCCTCGCTGCTACCGTACTCCCGGTATGTTTGCGAACCCCTGGATATCCATGGTACCGTGGTACCTTGGTTCCAGTACACTACCGTAACCTCACTCCTTTCAGGATTTCCGAAGGCTCCCTCCTTGGCCACGCTCTTCACGCTCGTCACCTTCTGCCTCCTGGCAGCTTCTTCTAGCTGGAGGGCGTCTGGGGCGGCCAGGACCCCGGAGCTTAGGCTTCTGGGGCGGCCAGGACCCCGGAGCTTAGGCTTCTGGGGCGGCCAGGACCCCGGAGCTTATGCTTCTGGGGCGGCCAGGACCCCGGAGCTTATGCTTCTGGGGCGGCCCGGACCCCGGAGCTTA